>JAECUM010014228.1:0-66241 GCA_016617855.1 Megalonaias nervosa | reverse complement strand
TATATATATATATATATATATATATATTTATGTATGTATGTATATTATGTACGCTGTATCAATGATATACGACTAGATGTATAAATTTTTCATTAAAAGGAAACGAGGCTTGTCAAATTTCCTTTTAATGAAAAATTTATACAACGAGTGGTATATCATTGATACAGTGTACATGCTATGCATATATTTTATTTATATCACATACAAATGCATATATTTGCCATATAAAAGAGTTGGATTGACGAGAGGCAATGGTGTATTGACTGGGTGAATGAACTCGCATCCCTGCCGAGTGTGTCCTCTACAAAATGAAGTTGTCTTTTTGTGTCCATTCACAATCACCTTTTCATATTCATAAGTTGATTGTTTTCATTTTTGAGTTCATATTTTTATTCACATTGATTAAATCAATATAAGTTACATTTATGACTTATACATGAAAGATGGTTTTAATGAAGAAAGTAGAGCACTACTGTAGGCCTACATACACATTGATTCTTGAATACTGAACGCTCGTCAATGCATTGACGTACAGGCTCAAGGAAATTAGCGTGGAATAGAATCTAAGCGAAACGACTAACCAACAAGAGGTAGTTAAAATATTTTAATATATTTAAATTTGATCTAAGTCATTATTCTACTTTAATTAACATTACTACCGACCATAAATTTCTCTCTCTCTCTCTCTCTCTCTCTCTCTCTCTCTCTCTCTCTCTCTCTCTCTCTCTCTCTTCCTTTGGTCGGTTTGACTTAACATTTACCATCATTCTTCATTGGTGAGAGACGTTGTGGCACTACATAAGCGAAAATCCTCTATTCTCGTCTTTTCTTTTCATGGATTTTCGCCATTATCTTGATACGATGGTCAACAGAGAGAGAGAGAGAGAGAGAGAGAGAGAGAGAGAGAGAGAGAGAGAGAGAGAGAGGGGGGGGCGGCCTTTGGATATTTTTATATTTAGGTAATAATTATCGATTTCTAGAACCTTATAATAGGTTTAAGAAACAAGCACAACATCAACAAAGCCTTAAATACTTTACTGTGTTGACCGGCAACTGCAGCTTTGTATCATCGATTATATAAACACTTTATATAGGTCCCAAGGGAAGTGTAAACATACCGTTATGAAGAATGATATTGTAGGTTACTTGGTGCAATTTCAGTTTCAAGGTTTTTTATCCAGCCCAATTTATTTTTCTCTCTCCAGACTCATGTATATTTTGTCCCTTGTGCATAAGAGGGGAGGGGAAAACGGAAAAAGAAGGGATTGAGATTAAATTGTGTACCATGTAAAATTCATTTAGAAAACGGGGATTATTGTTACTTTTTATCGTTATTTTCATACCTCACTAATGATTAATGAGTGGAAATTCATCATTGATCTATAGGAAAAGACCCAACAACACACAGTTCTAAAAATGTTTATGTATGCTTATTATTCCGCCATGGGCGGATCACAATTTGATATACCAATAGTATTGGTATATAAAATTGCTTTATACCAACACTTTAAAAGTCATGCTATTTTTAATGCATGTGGTATATATATATATATATATATATATATATATATATATATATATATATATATATATATATATATGAAAGAGTATATATATATATATATATATATATGTGTGTGTGTGTGTGTGTGTGTGTGTGTGTGTGTGTGTTTTCAAATGCAGGAGGGTGACATAAATTTTACATTTCCGAAGACTCCAGTTAATGCGGGATATATATGTTTCAACTTTGGGAGATATTACACGTTTGGCACGAGCGAGTGCATTCCAGTAGGTTTGTCGTGGCAGTTTATAGAGAAGGATTTGTCAGCTGGGTACGTTCTAATCACCAATAAAGATCAGTGGGAGGAAAGAAAAGGCATTAAATGCATTGCATACGCAAAATGTCACACCATGCACATTTGTTGATTGGAGTCTGTGGCAAGTTTCAGTAGCAGGATTGACGTGATGCACAAAGTCACAATTAATCCCATTAACAAAGTACATGCATATAAAATTGGGCTTTGTTATCCCCAAAACTTCAATGTGAATATACTGTTGCCTATGTGAGTTAGCCTGTCTGTCCGTCCGTGTATCCTTGCCGCCTCATCGCTTGGATGATTTTAATGAAACTTTTGAACTCGATTTGTGGTTGGTGTAGATGCGAAATAAGGTTTAACTTTATTCTTCTGACGCATTTATTTATTCAAAGATTTAGAGATAAGTTTGTCATCACTACACTTCTCATTACGGTAGCAATCTTGATATCGGCTTGGTGAAAATACCCACAAAAGGTTTTTCGTTTCAACTCACACATTTTGGGGAGAATGTACTGAAAAATTACCACGAATAAAGCTAATTTTGGGTATCAGTTAGTTGCCATTTCCGCTCCCACACACAGGCTGGAGAATTTATTTAAACTAGGCTAGATATGTGGCTGGTGAAAATGCACTATAACGATTTTCTCTTTTAGTGGGTCCATGTTTGGAGAAATTTTATTGAAATCGTCCTGAAAAAGATGAATTTTGAGAATTATGCTTGTCATTCATTGCTTCTACTCACAAACTGCCTACTTGATTTTATTAAAACTTTATAGGCTTTATATGTGGTTGGTGTTAATGCGCCAAAAGGTTTAACGCTTTTCCTCTGACATATAAGGAAAACTCGTCAAACATTGTCTGAAAAGATGTTTTAGAGTTCAACTTGTCATGATTTCGTCTCCTAAAGTGGTGAAAGGATTTTATTTTTATAAAAAAAAAAAAAAAAAAAAATGTGTGAGCATCATTGTTAGACGAGGTGTATCAGTGTGGCTGTATCCAGGAAACAATATCAGATTTTAAGGGAAATTGAGCACATGTGGGTCGTTATAATTATGTTTGTTCTGTGCCGCACTCAAACAAATAACATGCAATGAGACACGTCACCAAAGAAAAGACTCAAGTAAAGCCAATGTACCGGATTGGCGCCTTCACTTCGAAGACTTTAAATATCATCATAAAATTAAAATGAAACAAGTTTATGTTTTGTTTTATGTAAGCACAGGCAGCATACATACTTTTATCCTCTCCTGTTAATATCATTCGCTGAATTCCTCAGGTGTATTGAAATCCTCGCCTTAGTGCCAGGGTTTGAAGCTCCGCCTCCTTCAAGTAATCTGCATTTGTCTTGTGTTACAACACTAGGCCTTAAAATATGTACCAGAAAGAAGTAAAACCAACAATTGTAGTAAAATCATCAAATATATTTATTTTCTCAAATTGCAAAATGAACATTTAAGAGGTAGTTACATATTTTGCGAATTAGATCCCGAATGCTACTCCATGCCCTATCACAAGTCCAAAAGAATAGCAACTACAAGGCAATAGATTTCCAACGGAAAACACAAGTTTAACTGTAAACATGATCTGGCCTTTAACTTAAATTCGAGTAAACATTTTGTTCTCTTCTTAGCATCATTACAATAAATCAGGTATGCAAAACTATCAATTACGGTAAAAGGTTAATCACATAATACAGATATACATAACACATACCCTCATAAATACAAAATGTCATAAAAAATATATAATTTATTAGATATTGCAAACGAACTATGAACAAGGAGAAAGATAAGAGGAAAAGTTATCATCATTACTGTTATCCTTATTTCGAAATGTCCTAGAATCCCTCTGACCAGTAACTGAATTACTATATATAATAAATGTTATGTTGCTTTAATACGCTGGCAACGCTATACTTGTCGCAGATAATCCTGCTGACATGCAAGATACCCTTGATATGTTTAGTAATTGTTGCTGGAAACTTACAATCGATACACAGAAAATAAAAATAATTTAATTTGGTTCAAACAAAATATCACACATACAAATTTAAGATCCAAAATGCCTGTATGGATGTTCTAGACGAATATAAACTCTTACCTCCTACAGTTCACAAGAATGGAAAGTTCACCAGTGGCCTGAAAATTCTACTATCCATAGCAAATAACGGTATTCATTTACTTTCAAAGCGCAAACACAATTTACATTTGCCTGTTGATTATCAGCTGAAACTGTTCGATTAGACCAGTGTAGTGATTTTAACTCATGCTTTTAAAATTTGGGGATTTGACAGATCTGATATTGTTGAGAAAAATTCAATTTTCTTTCCTTAAAAGTATAATGACTGTTAAAAATGCAATCTTCCATATATTATATACTGTTAACGTGGTCGGTTCACTTTTATTATTAATATTAAAAGTCACAAGCTAAACTATTGGGCTATATTTGTTAGTGGTCATGCAGAACAAATATGTCTTATCATATGTATTCTCTCTTATACATTCATTTGTGTGATAATTCGTATTACAATAACGGATAGCATAATGAAAATCCGAATTCATCTTAGATGATGTCGGGTTTAGTTACGTATGAAGAATTCAATGTTTTGTGTCTCTTAAATGATTAGTAAAATTTGTAGAACTGCGAATAAAAGATCAATACAGCCTAAATAAATAGTTCCGACTAAATCACAGTTAGGTCTCACTCTTTCTGTGAGCTATAATTCATTTCAGGTAAATTGTCTTGCAGAAATTTCCTGGAAGGTATAATTTATTTCTGGCCAAATCTCTTAAAGAAAACAGTGTCCAGAAAGGGTTATCATAGTAAGGCATGTTTTCAAAATAATCTTGTCAACACATTTCCTCCTCAACTGCTTGACGGAACAACATGTAATAATTTAACATATTTGAAGTGTGTTAGTGACTGCATGGACATAGAGTTGAAACTTGTAATAATCATGGAGCACTGTATTTCCCATACTGTCCATTTTAACAACAAGGGAGTCAAGTATACATTATCAGTGTAGATGAAATGGAGAACTATACTTTGCATTTCAGAACGTTGTATATTGTTATTTTGTTCTTACGTTATTTAGCTGAAGCATGCATACTGCAACCGTATGTACTTGCTTCGGGTCAAAATGTAAATTGTCGTCACATAATCCGCCGACATGTCTGGGTCTATGTAGTTTGTTAGGAATAATCAATAGAGCAAACATCATTATGAGACGGCAGATCATGGTCTATATTATGTATAATTAGATCCAACAAGCAGATGTATACGGTATGTCGTGTGTCCATCAGACTTTCACTGATACATGACATATTCTATGATACACAATAACTACATGTGTATTCAGGCGAATATAAAATTTTCAACGATGCCCAATATTTATACATGTATTCGAACCTATATGGAATTTGTAATGATGCTCTATATCTACACATGTATTTGGACCGATATGGAATTTGCAATGATATTCAATACCTAGATCTTTATTCGGACCGATATGGAGTTTCCAATAATGCTCGACATCTGTTAAGAGCCGAAGATCACAGTCACATAATGAACAAAAGTTGTTTAACCTCTATTGTCACATTTTTAATGGAAATGATTTCCCTGTAAGTCTATAAAAAATACAGTGGGTCTTTTTTGTCAGAAGTGATACAGACTTTTCTTGCTTCACTGTTTTGTGATCTGAAGTTTTATACGATCTCGTGTATTTCCCAAAAATCATTTGTACTGACTGATAGGCATTGTTATTTTATCTCAAAGACAGTCAGTGGAAATGAGTGGCTTGGATTCGTTTCTTACGGCTCAACAATAAAGGTAGGCTTTGTAGGGCCAATGCAACTGGAGTAAAGTGCCATTTCCAAGGACTAATGATGGTAGCCAACCTTAACTGATCTATTGGTGGGATTCGAACCCACACCCTTTTCAGTCATAGAGCGGTACGCTAATCTCTCAATCACCACGGCTCCTGTCTTCTTTAGTAGCCTCTTATGACAGGTGGAAAGGCGCATCGGGCCTATTGTGCATCCTTGAGCCCGTGGTGGAAAAACGGAAATAGGATTAGAAAGAAAAGAGTTCTGACTCAAACTTTTAGTGAAATTACGATGACTAATTACACTTCGGTATTGAAAGGTTTGGCCAGCTGTGTGCATATATCTGTCATATGTAATGGAAAAAGACAAAGAGAAATAAACATTAAACAGCTGATAACGGTCCAGAACAAGTCACACCATATTACTCCGATGTTTACTGTTTATGCAAGTCTGTAGCTTTGTATATACGGGTTTATTTGTTCCGTCATCCGTCCGTCTGTTTGAATGTATAGTAGGATCATGAATGTACAATTAAACACATGCTCGGAGATATTCACTTACGTGAATATATATTGTTCTATATATCTATATTGTGTGCTTAACTTTTGTCTGTGATTGCGGATTGTACTTTCAGATAATGGCCAAATGTAAATACAAGGTTTTCATAGCTAACTTTTGTTCATGTTTATTAACAAAGTGTATATGTGGCATGAGTGCAATGTCAAGCTTGCTTAGTTAGGCTAGGTTTTTCTATTAGAAATCTATTACGCTATATAATTCAAGTGAAAATGTGTAGAATTAGAGACTTGATAAACAAATAAATCATTCCTGTTTTATCTCATTCTGTGAGAATCATGATCAGAATTTACAGTTATTTTTAGATATATTTTGAGAGGAATTGTTTATTTAAAATTCTTCTATGGAATTTCTGGTTGCTCATTGATTTAGTATATGCACGGCTTTGGAATTATTGTGAACTCATTCGAAGACGGTTTTGATTACATCATTCTGGTATATCAAGACATTCAAGTCTATTGGAATTCCTTCGCACCATTCTATAGTTTTGGAACATTCAGTATTGTTTTACTTGTGATAGGACATTTAGGATGATTTGGGACTTAATTCACAAATATTAAGACGATTTGGGACTTTATTCACAAACACTGCAAGTGCCTATACATACATCCTGTGATATACATAGTCCCATTCCTCTATATACATCTTGTCATCATGACATTAAATTCCAGGCCGCTATAGCTATGCTTGTGATAAACAGGAAGGAAGACGTGATAAACACGTAACAAAAGGTATTTTCAATGGGGAAAAATAACTCTTAAACACACGTGCTGTAACGGGAGAGATACGTTTTCAAATACACTATATGCTATATAAAAAGAACAGGAAGATGTGTTATACAAAACAGGGTGTGTTGTTTGAGACAGATTTAGTATGAAAAAGCTAGTAATTCAACCACAGAGACATTCATGTATTACATCTATTATCTTATGTATGAACGTTCGCTTCTTCATTTTAAGTTAATTTTCTCTACTCTATCGTACTGATAATCTGTTTTAGTGAACTCATTACGTGCTCGAAAGTAAAGACAACATACAAAGAAAAGAACTAAAGAAAATTGCCGTATTGTGCGTATAACACAGGAAGAATGAAAAACGAATTTGATATAAGCTCATCAAAGAAAGGTTTCTATTTTTTTATTTTTTGCGAAATCAACGTTCCCGCAGGTTATATGAAAATAATTATAGGGTGCTATAAGGCATGGTTGATTTTGACTCTTTCGGTTGTTAATGCAAACAGTTTTATCCGATTATAGTCTCACTCCTTCAGACTACTTTGATTGGTTTTAAGGACACAAACATTTTTCTTTGTACTCTAAGTCATTGATTTGTTCATTAGTCCATCCGTTCATTCCTATAAAAGCATTACTTGCATTATTAACCATCCCTTGCTTACCAGCTACGGATAAAAGTATTCTTAGCTTCACGATGTACTTTGTCTTTGCTGTTTTAAACAAAATAGAAACACAAAGTTCCCTCTATATGTGGAGTAAAGTACAAGAAGTCTTACACCAGTTTTAAAACGTTATGACCATGTTTTTGATAATGTGTAATGCATAAGAGAATTAAATACAAATATGGGACTTTATCTAAGATTAAATATAGAACGGTTCATTTTTATTATCTTTCTCACAATACCAGATCTCACTACTTGGTACCAGGACAGTGTTACATTTATGAGTAGAATATTCATCTATTAATCAATGTTTATAATAACTATCGGGTTTAGTTTCAATGTAAGAATGACAGAAAACAGTCAGAAAACAGTGCACCAGCAGTGCATGCAAGATATGAGCATGCAGAGTGCAAGTATCACATATTACGAGTATCTGCGTTTGCAGAACGGTGATGTCAGAACATTAATCTTGATAACGTAATGTAGATCCACATGTATAATCCTAACCAGACCTTCCCAGTCATGAGCCCGAATCTCGCTATGGAAACAGTCATTACATGAAATTGATCAGACCTTCTCATAATGGATCTTGCTATAGAGATATCACGGAGACAGACATTCTAAACGTTTTAGTTAAAAGTAATGCATCTCTCGAAGACAGAGATGAACGATTCTATTTTGTTATTTTGTAACTTTTCTAAAAACGTTTGTCATCTCTCAAAATGTATAATTGTGAAAATCAGTTTGTTTAAGGTTTTTAGGGTATTTTAAAAGTTTGGAGTCCACATATTGCATATTAAATCACATGGTAAATCATTATGTTTAAACTCTACATGAAAACAGAACAGTGACTTTGTCTACGCGTTAGAAATATTGTTTAATTCTGGCTTACGGTCAATATAGGGAGTCATGTATTAAATATATAATGTGATACATTTTGCATGTAAATATAGTAAAATTAACTGTCAAAAAAATCACGTATGAAATTTAAATACCTCTGCAAGTTATGGTTCAGAAATTTATCGTATGATCAGTTTCATTGCTTTGTTAGAAATTACAAGTTATATATAATTGATGACCTCGCATTATTTGTATTCCATGCACGAAAATGAGGAAATGATCAACACTGAAATATTTATCATTGTTTTGTAATTGTGACATGTGCTGAAAAGTTATATTTTGTGTAATAGTATGCCTCCTGACATTTAATACTGAAATGATAATGACTAATGAAATCAATATTGATTAATTGGTTGCTTTGTATTCAACGGGGTTTTAAAAATCTTTATGACTGTGAACATTTCGAGTCTAGTTATGTTCCAGTTAGTATCGTATGCTTTGTTAAGGTAGAAATAATAATGTATTTTGGTCGAAATGGAGATGTTTGGAGTTAGCACAATTTACCCTGTAAGCTATATTAAAAACCAGTTTCTTCATCATCATCATCATCAATCCCTTAACCCAAGAAGTCATTGGGGTACCACAGTTGACTTTACAACCAATTCTCTCCATCTTTCCCTGTTCTCTACTGCCCTTTGGGAATATCCAAATCCCATGCCTGTCCACTCCTTAATGTTGTCTTCCCACCTCTTTTTCTGTCTGCATCTATTTCTGCACCCTCGCACTGTGCCTTGCAAGATTGTTTTTGCCAGTCCAGATGATCTTGAGACATGACCGTACCACTTCAGTTTACACTTTTTACAGTGGTCAAGAGGTCTTCATAGGATCCGATGGCTCGTTGGATCCTGTTGTGGACTTCTTCGTTAGTTACATGGTCAATGTATGAGATGCCCAAGAGCTTGCGGTAGCATCTCATTTCGAAGGTTTGAATCCTTCTTTGTAGATCTGATGTGAGCCTCCATGTTTCACAATGATACAGAAAGATGGATATGACAATCGAGCCCATCAGCCTTATTTTGAAACCAAAAGCAATGTTGGTATCTTTCCATATTGGTCTCAACCTTGCTATTGCTGCTGTTGTCTGGGCAATACTGCAAAGTAGTTCTGGTTTGGAGCCCTCATCTCTCTTAGTTGATCCCAAGTACTTGAAGCTTATGACTCTTTCCAGCTTCTGTCCACTGGCCTTTATTTCTGCACTGATGTCGTTTGTTTTGTTTATCAACAGTTTGGTTTTTTCGGCGCTAATCACCATACCGTATGCCGTGGAGGTTGCGTAGAGGCGTTCAACCAAGTCAGTCAGTTCTTTTTCATCTCCTGCTAAACCATCAATATCATTTGCCAAGCGAAGGTTGGTGATAATCCTTCCTCCGATGCTGACAGTTCCCTTGTGGTCATGCAAGGCATCCTCCATGATCCTTTCCAGGAAAATGTCGAAGAGTGTAGGTGACAGTATACATCCCTCTCTGACTCCAACTGTTGTTTGAAACCAGTCTCCTCTGCTGCCATTGATGAGGACAGCACTGGTGGCTTTGTCATAGAGGTGCTCAACAACCTGCACCAGGTTTGAGCTGATGTTGTACTTCATCATTGTTGCCCATAAGGTCGCATGCCATATCCTATCAAAGGCCTTTTTGAAATCTATAAAGCCGTGGTACAGATTCTGCTCTTGCTGAAGGTATTTCTTGCAAAGGGGTCTGAGATTTAAGATTTGTTCTGTGGTGCTCCTTCCTGCCTGGAAGCCTGCTTGCTCTTCAGCAATAATTTTCTCTGCTTGAGGCTTTGGTCTGTTGAGAATTATCTTCAGCATGACTTTGCTGGGGTGACTGATTAGACTGATGGTTCTGTAGTTTTGGCAAAGCTCTAGGTTTCCTTTCTTGGGGAGCACGATGATCAAGGATTGAGTCCATGTGGTGTGCCATTCTCCTGTCTGCCATATATTGTTGCAGATTGTTGTCAGGACTGTGACTATCTATTCTCCTCCTGCTTGAATAAGCTCTGCTGGTATGTTGTCAACGTCAGCTGACTTTCCTTTCTTTAGTGACCTAACGGCAGTTTCTACTTCTTCACGAAGAATGGGTTATCATCAATTTCGTCTGCCTGAGGGCAATTTAGTACTGCTGGATCTCCTTGGGTCTTATGATTGTACATTTCTGAGCAGTATTTTGTCCATCGCTTGAGGATCTCTTGATCTTCTGTGAGGCATTTTCCTGATTTGTCTCTGATGGTGGTAGTTTTCCCTTGTTTATGGGTTGTGAGATCTTTCACCAGTTGATATGCCATTTTGCTGTCATTTCTACTCAGACTGTCTTCGATTTTGCAGCATTGTCTTTCTATCCAGGATTCCTTTGCCTTTTTCATGCTTTTCCTGATCATGTTGTTTATCTCTGTATTTTTCAGCCAGTTTCTTATTGTATAGTAAATATGGTAAGAACTACAGATCATTGAACGGAGATATGATCAGTAGCAGTGGGTTTAACGGTACGTCAATGCAACACTGGCTATATGGTACCGCTGATAAATAACGTTTTAGGAAGTTAAACATAAGAAAAAATTGCACAAGAACTTTAGGAAGATCAAGCCTTCCTTATATAAATAAACAGGAATTGCTAGGAGATAAAAGGCAACAGGTTCAAATGTTAAAATTCTGAAAAAGGTAGACAATAGAAAGTCCTTGAAACATTTGGTACGAGACATAGTTATATTATGTTTTCTCATTTTCAGTGAATGACTTATATATCCACTTTTCGAAGCAAAGACAGAGAGTATAATATCCTGCTCAACCGGACGTGAGTGCGTGCATAACATTCCAAATTGCAGAGAGTAAAGGAAACAATTTGGTTCAAAATGCAGTTCGAATGCAGACAGGTCTTCATCGCAGATGTTATGAGCTTTTCTGACAAAGGAGTAATTCTTCGCAAGAAATGTAAGCATGTACAGTACTACTGGTTTCAATATAGTACAGTATATATTACTAATCCTTACTTGATGTTTCAAAATGAAATGATTAGGTAGAAACAGGTAATAAGTGCAACAAATGTCTGAAACATTTGTACGTATCATAACAATACAATAGTTCTGACCTCTGCGGTTTTAGCACCATTGCCGATGTGACTAAAAATAGCAACAACCCTAGATGTGTATTGACCGGGATGGGTTGCAATCTGCAAAAAGAGTACTTTTAGAACTTAGACGGTCACACACCATTCAAAGAAGAGTGGCGATAAAACAATTTTAATAAATTTTATATATATATATATATATATATATATATATATATATATATATATATATATATATATATATATATATATATATATGCTTTCAAGGATGAGTAAAAAAAAATTAAAGTATCTACAATATTGTGAATTAGATCCACATATTAAATTTTATTGATATGGGACTCCTAGTGTATTTAAAGAAAAATGATCAAACATAGATATGATACGGCCATATGGTCACAAGGGCACACCATTGTACAATGCACATAACGTTATCCTTTTTCTGCATTTAGTGCAGGAGAGTAGTTAGATTTACCATGCAAAGAATATGAAAATTAATTTGTAATTTACGGCTGATCGGCGCTTATGTTTGGGAAGACAAGGTCACTCACACACATATGTGGAAACTAAACAATCATTAAAGTGTTTTGATTTAAAGCGCAGGGCTTTAGCAAGGCTGTTATGACAATTAACATCCACTGTCACTGATAAAACAAGCGATGAGTTAAATTATTATAACAGTGTGTCCTGAAAGAGGTTTTTAACAAGAGATTGAAAATACATTTAGAGTTCACCTATTGCTGATGATGTCATGGGAAACAATTTCATACACTGAAATCATTAGGTAGAAAACAATTTTACTTTTAAAAAAAGTCATACTTTATATGAACAAATGACATTAGACGAGAAAATCATTCATCCTCTTTTGATATAAAAATATGAATGGTTCGCTTTAGCTTTAACATTGAAATTCATATTGTTTTACAATGGTTCAGATGGAAGCAAGAAAGCAGTAATCTAGGTTAATTAATTAACTATAAAACACGATAATGGTACAAGTAAAATAAATGTTTACAAGTCAGTAGTAGAACAAGCAAAAGAGTAAATAATTAAATTTTGAGAAATTATTTACTTTCCTGGGTATCAGATTTCATTGTTGTGTGAAAAATGACATTTTCGTCAGTTTTGAAATTCGTTATTTACGGGATAGGAGTCCTATTGTTTCCACAGAAAGCTAATTATTTGTTGGCTTTTTAAATTCGTGGTTGTATAAAGCACCAGATCCACGAAAGTGATAATCTCCGAAAAAAAGCCAATTCACAACAAATGAATCAACAGGAAAATAAAATGATGAACAACTTATGTGTTTCACCAAACAATAGAAGTGAAATGTAACTTGCATGCAGCATGCACTTTTCCTGATTGAACATCCACATCGAAAGTGGAACCATGTGTGCATAGCTATTACACAATAATGTATTCCTGAATTATTAATAATGTTAAGTGCAAACTTCGATGAATAATGCAATGTTCATGGTGTCTTTAACGTCACTGTTTTGTATGACATTTACGAGGAGTTTAACTGTTGTCATTTTTATATGAACATTTATGTGATTTCCGCTGTCTGTAGATTTGCCGCAAATCGAATGAACCTGTATGTAGTCTATAACACTGTATTCCTTTTGCTGCTTGTAAGAAATGTAGTTAAAATCAACTTTGTTGATTCTGAATGCTACAGCTTTTCATTTATTTCATAATGTAATTTTGACATTGCTAGAACATTTTTAGATTGTTACATTTCTCAAATGTACCACTTTATTACTTGCTTTTCTTGCTTTGTTTCATTCTGTTTCTGTGATTAACATAAATTTACATGTCAAACATGTCTCTTGAGTACCATACCTCTGTTGAGTCTGATGTGTATTTATTTTCCTTGACCGAGTTATATTGATTACTGCAATGTTTCTAATATTTTTCGATTTTTAAAAAGGCATACCTTTATCCATTCACTCTTTCTTCTTTAAAAACACTGTTGAACTTTATATGTCACCTTCTTAACTCATTTTAGTTGGACATGTCCCTATAACGTCTCCTTTTCAAGTGTTCGAACTCATAAACGACTGGATTAGCTAAATCATCCTGACTGATTGTTACATAGTTAATTAAAATATATAAAACGTTGCCATTTCCATTTGATTTTACTGCATTTTGAAGTTTTGCACATTTTCATCTATACTGTGTTTAGATGTTCGAAGCGTATTTCTTGTCTCGTAACCAAAACGGTTGAGCCATCATTTTGTCTTGTTGTATTCTTTGCTAGCTTCAATTGGGATCATGCCTGTGATAAGTGTTAATGTATAAATACATTATCTTTTGAAAACAAATTATTCTTTCTTTTTGTTTTACTGCATTGATTCATTTTGTTTTAATACCTCCAAATTTTAGTCTTCATGGCTTTCTTGCAATTGTCTACTGTTACATATATGTAATTTAATTACTTGTGTGTTAGTTTTAAATTTCTTTTTTATTTTATTTTTATTTCATGTTATTGTAATGACAACTTTATTCACTGGCTTTGACATTTTCCCAGAAAATTCAGTTCAGTTCTGTTAAACCTGATAAATACGCAGTTCGTAGAAACATTGTATCTTTTGGTGACCTAGATTTCGAAGCCAGTTTAAGCTCTGTTGTAAACAACCTTTTTAATATTTTTTATTTTTGAATCTCATAGTAAGATTCGTTCAGTACAATCAAATTCGTCCATGGCGAAAGTGACAGCCGGCGTGTGGTTTTACTACGCCGCTTGAATTAAGCCATCACGTAATCCAATCACGTGATCTAAACTGCGTTGTAGTTAGGGTTAAAACAGATATTTCATAGTGATTTTTACTCAGTTGTAATTTATACCTTCGGGTTCAAAGGTATTATTTTGTTGTTGCAGGTATGAATTGAATTTTTTATTTAAAATAATTTATTCACCCTGGAAAATGCTTGTGCTCATCAGAATACTTGGACAAAGACATTTACTGAAAAGTATTCGGAATTCTAAAGCCGGAATATTATGTTTAGTGATTCAACAAGGAACTGTTGACACTACAACACAAAACAGTAACTTCATCGGGATTCGAACTTTTATACAATTAGAAAGTTTTAGTGATAGGACTTATATTTTTTAATTCTAGGATTAATTTTTGCATTAGATTCACAAACCGTAAGTCGTTTTACATATTTTTACCTTGTTTTCTAGGTAAATAAATTATTCTGTTAAAATTTACAAAGCTTGTTGGCTTCACTCTTTTCTTTCTTACTTTTGTACTAGCCGAGACAAGTAACTAAGAAAACTGGGGGCTCGTCCGGGATATATGAATTTTGGCTAAATTATTTCAGAAAATTGTTTTTTGAAATTTAAATTCCCCTAGTTTTCATAATATTTTAAAACTCAAGTACTATGTCACATTTTGTTTAAAATCTTTAGTGAAATCAACAGGCTTTTTCACAATGTCATCAAAAGTGGAGACTTTTCTTTCAAATCCTACTCAGGAGCAGTTGGATTGTTTGAAAAAAGATGAATTGCTTGAACTTGCCGGAAAATATGATCTTTCTGAGGCAAAATCTTCCTTAACGAAGCAAGAAATAAAAAGCATTTTGATCTAGTATTTGGTAGAAAAGAATGTTTTGGATAAAAGTGTTTTGGTTTCGATCAGTAAGTCTGTATCAGACTCTGATATAAAAGTAAAGGAATTAAAATTAAACAACAAGATGGAACTAGAGTTAAGGAAGCTTGAACTTCAGAAAGAGGAAAGAAAAACAAATGCAAATGCAGTTACAATTGGAGAAAGAAAAGGAAGAAATGCATTTACAGAAAGAAAAAGAACAAACAATTTAGAGAAAGAAGAAAAACAAATGCAGTTACAATTTGAGAAAGAGGAGAGAGACAGAGAGAGAGAGAGAAACAAGAAAGAGAGAAAGAGAAACAAATGCAGTTACAAGTTGAAAAATAGGAGAGAGAGAAAGAGGCAGGAGAGAGAGAAAGATAAACAAATGCAATTAGAAGAGAGAGAGAAAGAGAAACAGATGCAAATGCAAAGAGAGAGGGATCAAAGGGAATTTCAAATTAAGTTTAAAGAAATAGAGCAGGCAAGTGAAAAGCATTCTCCCACTTCACATACAAATTCAAGTTTTGATATTAGGTTAGTGCCTCCTTTTAGAGAAAAAGAAGTAGACAAATATTTTCCTCGTTTTGAAAAAGCTGCTGAAAATTTGAAATGGCCAAGGGAGAATTGAACTCAATTATTACATTGTGTATTTATTGGTACAGCTAATGATATTTACCATTCACTGTCAGTTCAGCAAAGTGCTGACTATGATCTGATTAAGGAATGCATCTTAAAGGGTTATGAGTTAGTCCCTGAGGCTTATTGGCAAAAATTCAGAAACTATAGAAAAGAAGCAGGGCAAACTCATGTCGAATTTGCAAGAGAAAAACAGCAGTTATTTGATAGACGGTGCTTGGCCAAGAAAGTTGAACATTATTATGAAAGTCTCAAACAACTTGTATTACTTGAAGAGTTCACAAACTGTGTCCAGAATGACATTAAAACTTATTTTGACGAGCATAAGATCGAAACCTTGGAAAATGCTGCTCGTGCTGCTGATCATTATTTCTTAACTCATAACGTTCCTGTTGTAATCAAGTCTTTCACTCAGCAGTCTACTAGTACAAAGGTATTTCAGTCCAATACGACCCCTTCTAAACTCAATCTGGCACAAGTTTTAAAAATCAAGCTTCTGATAAGCTTGATTCAAAATCCTTGTCTCTTCCTACGTGTACCTATTGCTAGAAAAAAGGACACGTTCTTTCTGATTGCTTCAAGTTGAAATATAAGCATCAGAATCAAGATAGACCTATTCCAAATGCTCTTATTTCTAAGAGGTTAATGTCACGGTCATGTATTGAAAGCAATACATTTGTCGGGTCTAATAAACCCCAGTCTAATTTTGTAATGGAGAATTACGAACCATTCATATCGAAGGGTTCTATATCAACCTTGGGTGATTTGGCCAATCCTATCCCTATTAAAATTGTAAGGGATACGGTAGCTTCTCAGAGTCTTTTATTATCAGGTACTTTACCTTTTCCTGAGAAGTCTTCTTCTAATGAGAGTGTTCTCATTCAGGGAGTAGACTGCGGCTTTGTTAATGTTCCTCTCCATTCTGTAAATTTGTCATCCGACTTAGTCTCAGGACCTGTGACAGTCAGTATAGTTCTTCTTTACCCGTTCAGGGCATTCATTTGTTATTAGGCAAGGACCTAGCTGGAGACAAGGTTGTGCTTAATCCACTTGTAACTGACAAGCCTTATTTTGATCAGAAAGTTGATCCAACTGAAAAAGAATTCCCTGATTTATACCCAGCTTGTGCCGTTACTAGAGCTATGGTAAAGAGAGCTCTTGAGAATGATTTTGATCAGGAAAGTATTCCTTTAGCTGACACATGTATTGGTCAGGCTTTTGATGAGGTCACTTTTACTCCATGGATGGTTCCATCAAAAGGTATTGATCACAATGATCCTCTTGCAACGACTCATTCTCTTTTTTCTAATCAGGGTGACGATCGACGATCACTTGTCGTCGAACAGGAAAAAGATCCTGAGATCTCCTGTTTGTTTCAGAGGGCCATTAGTGAAACTGACGCCACTGAAGTGCCTCTCTGTTATTTCATTAAGAATGGAATTCTAATGAGAAAATGGAGACTTCCCGAGGTACCTGCTGATGACGAATGGTCAGTGAACTATCAGATTGTAGTTCCAAAATCTTACAGACAGGAAATTCTTAGCCTGGCCCATGGTACTCCTCTGGCTGGTCATTTAGGGATTAAATAAGACTTATCACAAGATCTTGACTCACTTTTATTGGCCAAAAATCAAAGGTGATGTTTGTAAATGCTGTAGATCTTGTCATACTTGTCAAATGGTAGGAAAACCCAATCAGAAGATAGTTAAGGCTCACCTGCAACCTATTTCTGCATTTGACGAACCATTTAGCAGAATAACGGTAGATTGTGTTGATCCCTTACCTAAGACCAAGTCAGGCAACCAATACTTGTTGACCGTTATGTGTGCGTCAACAAGATTCCCAGAGGCAATTCCTTTGAGGAATATTAAAACTAAAACGATAGTAAAAACTTTGGTAAAGTGTTTTACTCAATTTCGCCTTCCCAAAACTGTCCAATCGAATCAAGGTTCAAATTTTATGTCTAGAATTTTCCAGGAAGTTATGTATGAATTAGGCATTCAACAATTCAAATCGTCTGCTTATCGCCATTAAAGCCAAGGGGCTTTAGAAAGATTTCATTAGACTTTGAAGAATATGATTCGATCATATTGCTTTGATATGAGTAAAGTCTGGGATGAAGGCATTCGTTTACTTTTGTTTGCCGTGAGGGAGTCAGTTCAAGAATCTTTAGGATTCAGTCCCTTTGAACTAGTTTTCGGACACAGTGTGCGTGGACCATTGAAGTTGTAGAAAGAGAAATTTCTTTCTAATGAAGATACTGAACTTGGTCTTCTTGCTTATGTTTCTAATTTTAAGTATAAGTTGTGAAAGGCTTGTGAGGTTTTAAGAGCGAATCTGCACACTACTCAGTCAAAAATGAAATTAAGATATGATAAAGACTCAAAGGAAAGGAGTTTTCAGCCTGGTAATAGAGTTCTGGCTCTTTTGCCCATTCCACAAAATCCTCTTCATACCAAATATTATGGTCCGTACACGGTTGAAAAGAACGTAAATGATTTAAATTACATCATAAATACTACTGGGAGGCGAAAACAAAAACAACTTTGCCACAAAAACATGTTAAAGGAGCATATTGAGAGAGGTAGCCAGGTAAATCATGCAATTGATTTAGTTCCATCTGTCCCACTCCCTGAGGATTTAAGTGAAAGAATTCAATCGGACACTATTGATTTTGGAGTGACAAATCTTCAGAATTCGGAAATTATGAATAATCTGTACCAGAAACTTTCACATTTGTAACAGCAAGAAAGGAATGAACTTAAACAGTTATTATTTGAATATGAGCACTTATTTCCAAATGTTCCTACGAGGAGAAACAAAATTTTTCATGACGTTGAAATTGTGAATTCTAAACCTGTGAAACAACACCCATACAGGATAATCCCTGTCAATGAGGAATACTTGAAAAAGGAAATTCAGTATTTGCTGGAAAATAATTTCATTGAGCCCAGTAAAAGTGACTGGCGTTCACCATGTATACTTGTTCCGAAACCAGATAGACATTTCCGTATGCGCACTGATTATAGGAAGATGAACAGTGTTACAAAAACAGATTCATTTCCATTACCAAGAATCGACGACTGAATTATTAAAATTGGAAATGCCAAGTATGTCACCAAATTTGACCTTCTGAAGGATCTTGGCAGATTCCATTAACGGAAAGGGCAAAGGAAATTTCGGCATTCGTGACTTCAGATGGACTTTATCAATATAAAGTGATGCAGTTTGGGATGAAGGGTTCGCCAAGTAACTTTCAACGTTTGATGAACATGATTACCTCTGGTCTAGATAATTGTGATGCTTACATCGATGAGATCATCATCTACAACGACACCTGGAAAGAACATCTAGCAACGATTCGGAAATTCTTTGACATACTCACTGATGCAAGGTTGACAATCAATTTATCCAAAAGTGAGCACTGCCGTGCTTGTGTAACTTTTCTAGGACATATCGTGGGACATGGGCAAATTAAACCTATAGATGCTAAGGTCAAGGCTATCTCTGAATTTCCTGTGCCTGTCAGTAAAAAGCAACTGGTGCGATTTTTAGGTATGGCTGGATACTATCGGAAATTTTGTTCCAATTTTTCTAATATTGCTGAACCCCTGACAAATATACTGAGTACGAAATAAAAGTTTCTTTGGACTGAAAAATGTCAGGATGCTTTTGACAAGTTAAAGGCCATACTTAAAAGTGTACAAGTTCTTACAGCTCCAAATTTCAGTCAACCATTTAAGCTATCTGTTGATGCAAGTGATGTTGGGGTTGGAACAGTATTGATTCAAGAAGATAGAAATGATATTGATCATCCAGTGTGCTATTTTTCTAAGAAATTAAATAAGCACCAAAGAACTTGCTCAATAATCGAGAAGGAATGTGTGGCTTTGATATTAGCATTACAGCATTTTGAAGTTTACATTAGCTCAGTTCCTCCGATTGTTGTGTTTAGTGATCACAACCCCCTTGCTTTTATCGACAAGATGAAAAACAATAATCAAAGATTATTAAGGTGGAGTTTGTTGTTACAGGAATATAATATTGACATCAGGCACATCAAGAGAAAAGACAATTTAATATCAGATGCACTTTCCCGTGTATAGAAATGTTATTTCATGTACACTTTTTCTAATGCATAAGAGTTCTTCTTATGTAATTTTTTTTACCTCATGTATATTTAACATATGGTAAAAAGAAAGCTTTATTAATGTAAGTCTTTCTGTTTCTTTATGGGGGAAGTGTTACGTATATGTAATTTAATTACTTGTGTGTTGGTTTTAAATTTCTTTTTTATTTTATTTTTATTTCATTACATGTTATTGTAATGATAACGTTATTAACTGGATTTGACATTTTCCCAGAAAATTCAGTTAAGTTCTTTTAAACCTGATAAATACGCAGTTCATAGAAACATTGTATCTTTTGGTGACCTAGATTTCGGAGCCAGTTTAAGCTCTGTTGTAAACAACTTTTTAAATTTTTTTATTATTGAATCTCATAGTAAGATTCGTTCAGTACAATCGAATTCGTCCATGGCGGACGTGATAGCCGGCGTGTGGTTTTACTACGCCGCTTGAATTGAGTGATCACGTAACCCCATCATGTGATCTAACATGAGTTGTAGTTAGGGTTAAAACAGATATTTCATAGTGAGGTTTACTCAGTTGTAATTCATATGTTCGGGCTCAAAGGTATTATTTTGTTGTTGCCAGTTTAAATTGAATTTGTTTTATTTAAAATAATTTATTCACCCTGGAAAATACTTGTGCTCATCAGTATTCTTTTACAAAGACTTTTACTGAGAAGTATTCGGAATTCTAAAGCCGTAATATTATTTTTGGTGATTCAACAAGGAACTGTTGACACGACAACACAAAACAGGTTAGAGAAGACGTCATCGCCTTCCATCTTGGAACTTCATCGGGATTCGAACTTTCATTCAGTTAGAACTTTTTGTATTTTTAAATTCTAGGATTAATTTTTGCATTAGATTCACAAACCGTAAGTCCTCTTTATATTGTTACCTTGTTTTCTAGTGAAAGAAATTATTGTGTTAAAATTTACAAAGCTTGTTCGGTTCACTCTTTTCTTTGTTACCTTTGTACGAGCCTAGACACGTAGCTCTACTAAAGGTGTTAGTTTACACGAGTACATAAAAACTTAATCCCTCTTGTCCTTTCCAGCCAGTCTTAAACGTAGTCTTATAAAATGCTTTGCCTACATCGAGCTGTATTCTTTCTAGGTTTTCCCTATTTAATATTTACGTAAAGTTATTGTACATTTCTTTGCTGTGTTGTTTTACGCCCAGAACCATATATGTGACTGGTAAAATTTAATTATATTCGCTTTTGTAATTTTTATACGTTTGCATCACAACAAACTCCCCGTACTACTGGTCATCTACATAACTGAAATGTGCTAGTAAGAATAATTGGTCTCTATTGTACTTGTAGAATATATACAAATTGTACATTTAACTGTTCATTCAATTTTTTTTATTTTCTTTGGTCTTATTTTATCTATTGCCACAATCAGTTCATATTTGTGCAGACCAATGATCCTTTAAAATCATGACAAAGATGTCGCAAATACTAGTTTTTTTTTTCTTCAGTCAATTATCATATGTAAACGGCAATAAAACAAAGACAGAATATTTGATGATTGATAATATAATTTTTCTTTATGCTAAACAAACCAGATTGGCATCTATCTTAAACAAAAATTCTATCATTTTTAATACTTTGAAGAATTTCACCTGTACAACTGAATTTATGAAATATTATTGATTAAAGTCGTTGTCAGAGTTTGTAGTCTCTGCTACAGGTCGTTCATAAAGTTCGGGATCACGTGTTGTTTTGCCTTTTTTTTAATTAAATTGATCCGCTTTCATCGTAATATTAGATAAACGTTTATGTATCTTTTATTTCCATTTTAAAATCTCAAGGTGCGGGCAAAGTCAACTTCATATATTTCAAATACGTAATTCATACTTGCTTCGTGGTGTAGTTTTAGAATCATCTTGCCTTAAAAACGAATTCTACTCTTAACACAGCTATCATAGTGGAAACGCGTTTGTAAATCATATTTTTAAGGCGATGTGTAAGATATCTATAAATTATTGTCATTACATTTGCTTCAGCGCTGTTGTACTTCAACGAGCTTTCACAAGGCCTTTATTCCATGTAAATGTGTAAACAGGTAGATATTGTTTTTAGACTCCTACGTTGCTGCTTTGATATTGAACTCAACAAAATTTATATCATCTCTGACAACTGTAGAATTTAATACAATATATCTATCCGACTAAGTCATTTTAAGATATGCTAAAATTGCATATTACATGTATTATAAGTGCACCGGGAACACAGATCAACTTGAGGATACATTAAGTTTAAATTTTATAAAAATATATCCTCAGGTTAGGTCTGCTAGGAATTTATTTTTTATGTCGAACCCCTAAGCGTGTGGTTCGCTATATTTTGGCAAAATAACCTGAAGGCGCATAATAGTCCAGATGTGTTGAGGGCCAGAAACAAATATAGAGATAAAAATGCTTTGATGATCCTGCAATATAGAAATGAAAGAGGTTTTGTGTTTGTTCTATAGTTTCGCTACCTTAAAAGCTACCACAGTTCAAAAGGTCAGTTTTAAGGACGTTTTATTTGGTCAGAGCAGTACAACTGATGTCGATTGAACGACCAATGGATCAATAACCAGTTAGATCATTTCGAGGATTTTCAGTGCTTTTTGTTGATTCATGTTAGACTTCTTACCTTCCAAATACGGGTAATACAACCGGATTTGGTGTGTACATATGCCCACAAACCCACATAATTACTTTAAAACCACACAATACACTATATTCAGGCTTATCAGAAGCATTTTAAGAAAAATGTAATCCCCCCCCCCCGAACTAGATGCTGACAGTTTTGACTCGAATCCTTGTGTAGCTAATAAAATCTTTAACATCAATTCACTTTGCAGGCACTAGTAAAGTTTTTAACATCAATTTACTTTGCAGGCACTAGTAACGTCTTTAACATCAGCTCACTTTGCAGGCACTAGTAAAGTCTTTAACACCTCTTTATTTTGCAGGAACGTACGATGTTTGCGCTCTATCAATTGTAATATTAATAAATTTCCTGTGAAACGATTGTTGACTCAAACGATTTCGTCATCCTTAGTTACGGTACTTAGAAAAAATACATTCCAATATATTTAAAATGATTGAAGACATCGGTAGTTTGCACCATCATACAATGAAGCGGCCGCATGTCTTCATTGCTCTCATATCGTTACTTTGATTGTATTAAGATTCACTTACGGAGAGAATCTGTCACAGTAAGCTTTCAAATTATTTAATTATTTAGCAAATAGAACAGCACAATCTGCATACAAAAAAAAAAAAAAAAAAAAACAACAAAAAAAACCCAAAACAAAACAAAACAAAAAGAAAACCGAGTTTTATTTGATTTGTGGTAAACACATCTTCAAGGTCAGTACTGATATTTTGAACGATAGTAATAAGTAGAACAATGCACAATATTACAATAAACAGAACAGTTATATCAAATGAGCATTGATACAATTCTCAACATATTCAATCGAAGCCCACACTTTGTTTTTGGACAATTATGAACAACCTATTCTAACTTCATCTATTAAGTTCATGCATTTTATAGCGTTTACATCTACCATCTGAATGCGCTATAGGTCTATTAAAAATATTTTGCCACATTCAGATGGTGAAATGTTAATGGCTATTGTTTACTCTGTCATCACGAGTTTGACCTTGCGAGAGATTTTGCCGTTTAACCATTTAATATTTCTTCGCTGAAACTTGACAGGCCCCGGGTGGCAGAGTGGTCCAAGTCGCTCGCCTTTGTAGATCACTCACATCTCACCTCTGTCCGCGTGAAGAAATGGCGTTAAACTCATAAACTTAAATCGGACGTCTTTGGACGGAATGCACAAGTTTAGCAATATGATCTATGTGGCATTATTGTAACATAGATTTCCAGGATCTAAATCAAGAACAATACAATTAATTGTACTCAAGCAAATGCATTATCACCATTAACAAGGACTTGACTTGTAGAAACGTCATCGTATAGAAACATTTCTCTGAGTTTATAGATCCGTCAATAAATCGCAAGCAAGCGTAAAAGTGTTCTTACATAATGGGATAATGACATAAAAGCTATCTCTCATATTTCCTTTTCCGTCAATGATAAAATGATATTACAATGCAAAAAAGCCTCAATATGTATGCAAACTATTCCCAACTCTGTGAAATAAAGCGGCACAACGATTATATTCCAATACATAAAAGAAAAAATCAGTTGGAAAGAGAGATACTATGATTCATAAGGAAACGTTAGGAATGTCAGAGTTTAATATCCACTTCTTAATGTGGCCAAACAAATGAAATTATATATATCGGCAATCTTGCTCATTCAGCTTAATATCATCGATCGCCAAAACACCGCTACTCGTGTTGGTCCAAATCCCTTCGATGACGATTTGATAGACACCACTTTCAACTTGCACTTTAGACATACTCCATTGTTGAGCAAAATTATTAATTGTGGTGTTTCTCAATTTCTCTATTGCATGCTCGCATTTTACTGTGATGACATTAAGGGATCCTGTAAAATTTGCTGATACCGTGTGCCAGAGGCTTAAACATCTTGAAGCGTTGGACCCTTTGATGTTAAGGATGACCTGTGCATTCGCATCCTCTTGTTGATCGGAGGTAATATACAGGTAACTGCAGTTCACAGAATCTAGATCAAAATTAAGATAAAGCAGCAATTATTACGTATTTTACCTTTTATAAGTTACTTTGGCAGAGAGAAAATGCGAAATAGTAGATTTAACAGAAAAAGATTGAGATTCATCCCTGTTAAACAATGGTCATGGTTTAAATGCCACCAGATTTAGTATCTAAATCCAAATAAGTTTACATGAAACCTCGACTGAGGTCTTAATAGTATACTTAACCGACCCCTCCACGCGGATAGATTGGTAGGAATTAAGCCAGGGTGGAAGTAAAGTATGCAGGAACGTAAGCAGATGGAACAACGTGAAAGGTATCAAAACAGAAAACATGGCAGACCTGTGCTAAGTTGTTATTATATTACAGGATTTCAAACTATATGATATTGAACAATTTTAGTAGATTCTAGTACCAGATGAATTCCTGCCGCTACTGCAGGTGTGGTCATCTGGTAGCACTTCTTGCGCGTTATTTGGCCGTCCAAGTTCCCACTTTTTAAGGTTTGTGTTTTCGTGCTGCCATCCACAGGTACCACTTTCAAAGTTACAGTCAGCTAAGCGGAAAGATTGTTATTGTTGCTATTAACGTTATTTTCGTTGCATTTGTTGATATTCTTGTTATTATTATTATTATTATTATTATTATTATTATTATTATTACTTTTGTTATTATTATCCCATAATCAAGCTTTTTTTTTCTAAAAAGATCTTACAATTTCATAATTATCACTTATTATTTTTAGCATAAATAACGAATTGCCAGACGTTTACGTGACTGATTTAAATGCATTATGTATTGAATGGAAGTTGTGCGCTTGTTTGTAATATTGCTCCCGAGAAAGGTATACGTTCTGGCATCTTAAAAAGTGACTAAGAATACTTGAGATGATTTTATTGTTTTAAATGCGTCATTTTTTTTTTCAGATAAGGCTTAAAGTATTCATGTTCGATTTATATATTTTTCAAAGTATTTAAAGAAAATACATTAACAACACGTAGGTGAGAGCAGTTATAAATATGTAATGGCATGTTTAACGGACGTACACTCATAAGGATATCAGTCGGGATCTATTTTTCGATCGTGTGTTTTTTACTGGTAAAATATCAAATAAAATTGCTAATCCGTCGCCTTTTGATCGATCAAAATATAGAAGGAACTGATTCGAACATTGCACAGAGAAGTGGGCATAATTTTTATCAGCATACAACACCAGAGGATGGTGCTTGCTAATTCTATGTAGGTGTTTTCAAAGCCACAAAATGTTTATCTACTACGCAGACTACCTGAATAGAGTGTACGTCCTATTAGATCAAATCGCAAAGATATATGTTCATTCCATTCTTGAGGATTTATGCGTATGTACTGGGCTTCGATTGGACACGGTAGCTCGTTCGTCACAGACGTAGATGAGTCATTGTTGCCATGAAATATCTGAAGACAAAATATAAAGGTAGATGCTTATATTATAAATACAATCAGTATATGTATTTGCTATTGTTTCTGTCCTCGTCTTTTAAGCATGATTTGAATACCTTTCACGTTCAATACATTCTTGGAGCATTATTGTGGTTACGGCTAATTCATCACAGCAGGTTCTACGATCTTTTATCATCAGTTATGTATTCCATGTTAGGAAATGTATAGATCTATATGAAGATAATCAATTTTTGGCGTAAACATGTGATTTTACAGCGCAACTGGACGAGTTGGTAAATTTTAAAAGATCCATTCATAATCATGAAATGAAAAGAGAGATCGAATTTAGAGATAACAAAGTTAGATTAGCAACAGCTCGTGATGAATCAGTTCATAAATTAGCGGCAGCAGAGTCATGTCTTCATAGTCTTGTTTGCAGAGCTGTCTAAATTTAGGTTAGGAAAAACAAAATTTGACATAAATCTAAACTCATATGGAACTGAGAGTGTTTCTTTTAAGAAAAAAACGTTATTAATGGAACAGTATATGATACTTGCATTACAATCCATTTTCAAGATGGTTCTAGTACTCAATGTCATTAAACTATTTCTAACAGACGTAAACTAAATTCTGCCCTCAAACATTAGCTACAATATTTAGGATGTGAATATGCTTCATTAACATTTGCTGAATATTTACATACATTAAAGTGTATTCAATATATTTTTATACTGTATGTAGAGATGAAAGTGATTTGATTGAATTATGTACTAAATTGTGGGCAAAAAATCCCAACATTTTTAAAAATACATTTAATCTGTGTAGAGGAACTGTTCTTGCCAGAGATATAATATACAGAAGAAAATAATATTTACACTGTAAATCAAAAATTCAAATTCATATCAATAACATTTGCCATGTTTAAAATAAACATTGTCAAAATTGTATCAAAGTTTTTTACTCTTGGAAAGAAAATATCTGATGGGGTAGATTAAGAAAGAACCAAGTAATAACTACAAACAAACGGTAATACAATGGAACGAGAGAAAATACCTGGATTAGTTGTCTGAAAGATTGAGAGAACAGGATTCGGTTATTTCGTACTAGAATAATTTTGTGTTATTTGCATCAAGTCACTTAAAAAAAAATAGCCTAACTCGTTGAGAGCGTAGACAACCTGAACTTAGTGACATGTTTCAACCTTCGGATGAGAAAGGTAAATACGAGTACATATTCAACACACCTGTTATGGGTGCTACTGTTTTCTTTGCGTAAAGGTGTATGTAGCTCATAAATGGTAGGTATAGCTATCATCGCCAGATAAATGGTAGTAAATGTTGAAAGCACATCTATACATACATGAGAAAGCCACAACATGTAAAACATATTAATATAGCTCATCATATGTTAATGCAGAAGGTAATATTGTCTTTCGTGTGATACAAAGGAGGAGGAAGATGCCAATAACCCGGTTGAAAATAATTTAGGCAGTATGATTGCTATGAAAGACATAACCATTGTATATGTAGGTGATAGTTTTAAGTTTATTGATTAGAACGTTGTATGACACCAAACCACTTATGGTTACCTTTGTTTATAAGAACAAATATAACATATCAAGCAATTATGAATGGAAAAGTTAAAAAAAAGTTGAGATCAGTGTAGCTGTTGTACGAAACACTGGTACTGAAGCTATTAAGTGTATTGTGAATGGAAAGAAATTCTAATTACCTTTTGACTTTGAAATGTAATAAATTGTCTGCCCATTTACTATTTCTCAAGAATTTTAATTCTTCATTAAACTTGCAACAAAGCCTCAGAAGTTATTGAAGGGGGTAACAAGGAAATACAGTGGGAAAGTTTGTTTGAAATAGGTTACGTTTTCTTCAGCTATTGACTTAATGGATTTGGAATATGATACAGCTTCGATGGATCCGTGAATTATGATAGATACATTCAAGGTATTTCGTTTTGCGACTATGTAGCAAGAGAGAGAAATATGTTGCAGGTAATCCAGCTATAAAAATGTTACACTTCATTCACTGCGTATGAGCCTGAATACAAGCTTGATTACTGAATAAAGCCGATAGAGAAGAGGATAATCCAGAAAAAGGTTAATGCCAGCTACATAAAATTTCATAGAGGGATTAGCAAAATGTTATACTCTCAAGGTTATAAACTGACTCAACAGTTGGGAAGACTACTAGGTAATTCTTCGATGAATGATAGAACAAAAACGTTTGTAATATAAGTATGAAGTACATTTATACTGAGGGTCTTTGCATCTGGAATGATCTAAGACAATGGATAATCGTGTTAATAGATTTAAACTTTATAATTTGAATGTTCAACAAGATACTAATTTCTAAACTTTATATGAAATACAATGCAGATGCTCACACAATCTCTTTCAAATGGTTAGGTAAATATTTAGAACAGACAACTAAAATCAATTATTAATATTTGTTATTTATAAGCATAGTATGTTTTTACCTGAAATAACCACATGATAGTCTTTGGTGCTACATACTGGTAAGATTAGGTTTGTAATAGATTTGCATAAAACTGAAAATAATCACCCTTTCATTATATGTCAGACATTCGTATCCAACAAAATGTACAGTAACATTTACGAATAATAATGGCTTTGTTACATAACCTTCTAGATCACATACATGGTTAGTGTTGTTAGTGTTTATCAGTGAACGAATAATTGGTTGGTGATAGTTGATGTAACAACAGGGCCGGTAAGTTAGTATTGAGGTGTAGTGATTGCCTGATATTTGTATATGTGATCTAGCACATGTTAATATGTGCAAACGAAAATAGTTTAGAAAAAAACTCCAAAACACTACAAAGGAGAGAGACTCTTTTCATGGGAAAATATTACAAGTTAGACCAAATAATATTGTTTTGATTTTTGCACCGTTCCTCAAACTGTTCGCTTCAATGCATTTTGTATCTCAGTATATGATGGCATTGTACCGCCTTCTGGATTAATTATTTTGAGCAACAACAGATTATAGATTTCTCAGTATAAAAATGTTTGTTTGTTAATTAGGACGAGAAATATCAGACAAGATAAAAGAACTAGGTCATTAATAGGTCGAAGTTTTATTTCAGTAACACTAGAAACATGTTTCCATTCATATGTAAACTAACAAAAGACGTTACGTTACATAAATTTAAAACGTTATCTGAATTGCAATTATTTTCATGCTAATGGTATATTCTTAAACATTGTATGCATACACTTGTGTATTCTAATAAAGTAATATCTATCAATCCTCTTTGATTACGACAATTCGTGTTTCTGTTTGTTGTAATTCTTTGTATACCTTCTGATAAGGTATATATTTTAATGTTAATGTTTTCTATATTTGTCTTGTAGTACTCTTTGTATATTTCTCTCTGGTCTCCTGAATATTGTTAAGTTCATTCTATATTATGATTTGTTTCGTACTATATTTAATAAGTTGTTTTTCTTCACAGCCTCTGCTAAATGTGTGCAATTCTTGTGTATGTCAGTCATATATTTTACAACGGTATAGGTACACAGATGAACAAAGGATAAATAAAAAATAAACGAATACAAGGTGGTTAAACTATACAGTTCCTACACTTTCGTCGAAGCGTGGATTAAATTTTTATGCTGTTTCTGCGTCAAAACGAATGGCGATCATGATGTATTTTGCTACTGAAAAAGGTCTTGTATTGGCTCTTGATAAGATGACATTGGGGCATAAGTGATGTAATTTAGTCGTCTGTTTTCAACAAGTCATTCAAGGCGCACTCGTGATTCATATATAGTGCCGTCCACATACTTGAAATTAACAAAGAAAATGCACCAGCTCTACAAATATATCATTTCTCGTAAAAACAAAAACTAGAAGAGAGGAAAATATGCAAGCCACATGCAAATCTTACCAAATCGTCGCTAGAGTTATGGTCCAGAATAGGTTGAAACGATACACTATCAGTGCTAGATAGCACTTTATATGACTTTACAAACTGTTGTCTCCAACGTCTTCCTTGTGTTGTGATCGCCCTGACAGAATACATTTTGCTCAAATTTACCTAAAAGTTGAAAATGTTAGATGAGTCGGTTAGCACATACGTACTAGAGCGATAATGACAATTCACTTATAATGTTGTTTTGTTATCATCGCTCTGTTTAGTTTGACTATTTTATCATTACCCCGAAAAGAAAGAACAACTGGAGCCACGCTCTTTCACAAAGTCCTATCTCAACAAAATAAATTCATTAGCATGCTTTTGCTCTTTGCATCGTGAAAATGAATGACTAATATAGGATTTATAATGACAAATGATTTAATCTCATAAAAGAACATGCTTGAGGTCAAACAAAATATCTCCATGTGATTAGAATTTAGTAATTCATTCACACGGATATTTGTTAGAAGCGCAAACCCTAATCACCACAACAAACGTCATTACAAAAGAGAGTCATCGAGGCAAAATAGATGCAACTCCACTTCGTAGGTTTGTAGCTTTTAGGTTTCATTCAAGCAAAGTTACTAACGTAAAATACTTAAACACGAACGAAACAGTCTACCAGGTCGCTAATAGATGCAAACATAAGTGCTTTCAAGGTATATACAAGATACCTGCTACAGTACTTGCGTTACCAGACTTTATTGAAAAAGACCATACTGTACATTTACAAGCTAAACTCCATATAGTTCCCGAATGGGTATCAAAGGTCAAATGTACAATATCTAGAATGAGGGTGACGTTTCTAATATTTCTATTCTAACCATCTTTACACATTAATCATTATAGAAAGCTACAACCTCTGGGATACAATCTGGGAATGGGCGGAGAGGAGTCATTATGCAGGGTCGGGGGGGGGGGGCGGGCGAGAAGTAAGCGTAACATATAATAAAGTGCGTGTGACTTTGCCACTGCGAACAATGGAAGTAGCTCTAACTGTTGTTGTCTTATGATTCGTCTGCTTCACGAGATGAATGGCACTTGTTCAGTTGACATCTGTTTTGAAAAGTTAATTGTAATATCCTCTAACTTTAGTTATTTTCGTCATCAATTAAAGTTATTAGGATTTGCTTCCTAGTGATACTTAAATCTTTGCATCTAATAAAGTTAAGATGTTGAATTTTTGGTTCCTTGGGATGGGATGTAGATTTAAAGATGAGATGGCATTTGTTAATGCTCTGATGCACAATTAAACATTATCCTCGATAAAAGGTAAGCATATTAATATGTAGATAAGTAATTAGAACGCATTCAGAATGGTTTAGGGCATGTATGGAGTGGAATTTAACTTGGATAACTGATACAGAGCCCACACAAAGACTCCACACCATATTGTTAAGCACTATTATGCCTTGCAAAAAAGCGGACTATTGCATTTGTCCTCACCTGAATATACTGAGATTTGTCCAGAACCTTAGAGGCCCAGGTACCACAGCGATCTTGTGTATCGATATAATTAGAATCAAGCCTAGCCCACCATGGATAGCACGGTGGACGTTCCGCATCATAATACGAGGATGCATTGAAATGGCCATCAGGAATCACTCTAGGGTCATATATCAGATAGTTATCGCACCTTAGGTGGAGACCTACAATTGGGAATATAAACGTATTAAATTTGAGTGATCAATGCTGACCATCCTCTCTGTCTCTCTTTCGTCTCTGTATTTTTCTCTTGCTCTCACTCAACATGTAGACTGTATTATTTTGTATCCTTTGCATCATTAATAAAGAAACCCCATAAATCATATATGAAGCTCTAAGGTCTGTATCAGCCCAACACAAAGTGTGTTGAACATCACACAAGCTCGAAGAAGAAATAAGGAATAAAAATATAGAAAGAGTTACATTGTATTGCAGGACAGCATTTCAATGCGCGTTGTACAACTATGCTCGCATTTCCATCACAACTCTCATTCCTAGGGTACAATCCAGTTTTATTGACCTCTTTTTACATCTGAATATCAATCCAAATCATATAAGAAAAGTTCAATGTATCTATCACAAAGGGCATTGAGCTGCATTACAAAAGCACAACCTCATAAACTACAGTGAAATCGTAATATATGTTTATTTATAATTTCTGGAAAGCAACATTTTCTTGACAAAAGATTCAAATAATTTAGTGTAAATCGATAGTTGTGAAAAGATACTGCACTTAGTCAAACGTTAACTACATCACAACTTGAATTTTCATCATAATATATATATATATACCTTGAGTGTTTCAGGTATATAATACTATCTGGGTGACACTGAAGATGCAATAGTAACAGGTTATGTACGTTCAGTCACCAAACTTTTGCACTATTCACGTGGAAAATTAAATATAGAAATTAATTATAGACAATGTCACACCTGAAGCCTACATTTTATTGTTTGGCGTTCATTACTATGCTTTCCTGAGGGCACATTCTCATCAATTACATGAATGTATACAAGAGGGTCAACAGCCTTGATAGTTTTTTTTAATCTATTCATTCTGGTGCGAAAAAGAGGGGATGAGAGGGAATGCGGGATGGAAAAAAAGACGAAAAAATGAAATAGGCCTAAATATAGAAATATCGGTGTGAATGACATGCATAAGGGCGTATATACTTCCTAAATGGACAAAGAAAATAATTCCAAAAGTGATATTGCCACTGTGACAAAATAAGTGGTATCTCCACTATTTTCTCCCAATTATAATTTCAATATCTCATTATGAAATATATAAAAAATTACATTATCCGCCCTACGTTTAGTCAAGTAATGCCCAATATTGCTCAGTCTGACTCGGTAGGTTTGAGGACTGAGCATTAGCTGTCTGCATTTCAATTGTACACTTGTTTAAAGACTTGCATAAAGTTTCATTTCCTCGAGTAAAGTTGGTGATGAAGTGTTATATATATATATATGATTGTGTGTGCGTGTAAATTAAATGTTTTCTTTCTGAAAATAAAGAGTGCAAATAAGAGATGCTGCAAAAGGTGTGTAAAAAGATCAACGATTACATGAGACGAGTTAGGCTGCATCTATATTTTCATGCGTTATTGTACTTACTGACTACACATGCATACTCTGTGAGTGAATAACTGTGGTTCTGGATGCATACACAACGACCATCGCTACATTCTGATGATGGTTCAAGACATTTTGGGCTCGAAGAGCAGGACTTTCCAATCGTGTCAGCTGCAAAAGTTCAAAGAACTATGTCCTTCTGAATAAATAAAAAAGAACTATCCGTCTTCTAAGTTAAGTGCATTTAACATTTGGAGATGAATAATGTATTTACTATTAAAAAGTGTTAAAATGACTGTGGTACCTATCTTGTTACGGGCTATCGAACTGCACGGAAAGCGTAGAAACAGTGTACTAATAAGCAAATTAAGTTTCTTTCTTTTCTTTATTTTTAAACAGAAATACTTATTGGGAATCAGAAAGGGAACATTGATTGAAGTCAGATCTATTCATCTAGATTTCTTTCAAAGGGACTCTTGCTTCGCGATGCTAGTTTGACTTTCAAGATGTACAATTTATCTATGGACCTAACAGGCCTCTTTAGATGTTTTTATGCGCCTATTAAGAAGTCGGCCATCACATTAAATCAATATTGAAAACCATCTGGCTTTCACGATATTTAATATTACAAGATAATATTAAAGTGGGAGAATTATTTCATAACGTAATAAATTATTCAACCGGAATTTGAAAGGTCTTCTTTTCCGTCCGATATATCTTTCATCTTATTTAATTATATAAAATTTGATATTTATTCTAAATACAGTGAAACATGTTCATTGATACAGGACTTAAGATGTGTCCTTCACAGCAAGTGTCGTTTCTGCAATGGTATACAATGCAAATAAAAAAGGATTGAAAAACAAAAACAAGAACATTATTGTGAATCCTACATGCGTTAACAGGCTACACTGTATAGGTTGCCTTATTAATCAAAACGAATACAACAGAGATATATCAATTCAGACATTTTGTTATTACAGAAATAAAAATAGAACCAACAAAGGAATGAACAAATGGATGAAGAAGCAATCATTAAAAATAGTCCTATCTCATGCTAGAACCATTTGTTGTGATTCTAAAACAGCTCATGTTTCAAAGCATTGTTATGATATAAAATAACATACATACGTTTACAAGTGAAGTTGATCTTAGCCCAACCCTTGTTATAAAAGCACACAGTCACAGACTCCGTCTGATCCAGTTGCTTAAAGCCTTCATTGCAGACATATTGTATACGGCTGCCGTTAGAATATAAATTTCCTTTGATAGAAGCATTTGCCCTCTCTTCTGGTTCTCTACACACTGAAATATATTTAATCAAAGGTTCTATCGCCGAACGTTTTTAACAAGTTTTACCTGATACAGATGAGCACATTATAAACATAGAATAAAGACAGAAAGGGCAGTAAAATGGAACTCAGCACAATAAATATTAATATATGGATCGTAGGATTATTTGCGTAAGATAGGTGTTAACTTTTGGCTGTGCATTCCTTAGCAAGTAATGTGATGGTTTCCACAGGATCATGCTTTGGAGCTGGCAGTATTTCGGCCACCAGTTACGGGATTTGATGAGCAGACTGTTTTTATCTCTGCGACGGTTGTTCAAAACCCGAAGAACTGTAAAGAATGATGTAGGACTTTGAGGTTCGCCTGGCAGAATAAGTGATCGCAAATTCCCATTAAGGAACATTTATTGCAAACATAGTACCACCTTGTCTGCACAAATGTAGCACACTGTTTTAAGATGCTCAATTACAGTTACCGGTTTTAACACAGCTAAAAGAACAACATCTGGCACAGAGTTGCGGCAATCAACTGTTGAAATTGTGAAATGGATGTTCAAGATGCCTGGAGAAAATTAATGACATTTAATAACACTATTCAGTCTGAATGTACATCCAATGATGAAAGTGCAATTTTCGCAATATCAGCATGAAAATCAGGCTGAAGTCCAGGATCTATTTCGAATTAATGAAAACAAACACCTCATCACCTACAGAAGAATAAATAATCTCAGGCATGCATTATGCTAATGCAGCTAATCTAACAAGGAAAGGGACCCGCAGCTGCAAACGATCCATATCTAGGTGCTTGTCGCTATAAACGCAGCAACGTGTCTGGACTGCAATTCTCATTTTAAAGCATGCATTGTTTCAAGAACCTAATGCAGTGAAACTTTTGTATGGTGCCAGTTCATTGCACGATCAGGTTAGGGCATTACTGATAGACTTCCCAAAATGGAAGGACAGACAAGGTAAACTTATTCACTGCCTGAAGTGAGTGTTTTGGACCATCAAACTAAGCTGGTGTCAGTAGAATCCTTGTCAGGAAAAGGCAAAAAAAGAGCAACAGGATTGCACACATTTTCAATGAAGTTTTTAAAGTCACAATTCTTTCAGTTATCCAGGAAGATACCATATGCGTGATCGTCTATGTGCTTATTTGTTTGTTTGATTCTGTGTTGCGCTTGACCTTAGAGGAAATGTTTCCAGAATTGAATAAATACCTATTTCACTTCTTATATCTGCTGTTATAATGTAAAATGGGGGTTGTGAGTATGGGGTGAGTTTTGGATTTTTAACGAAACTTAAACAATTTTTCAGTCATATCGCACAAATGTCTGCAGTGTGGCAGTTTATAGTGATATCAAGCACTAGGGCATCATTCCGCAGACATGATGCATCATATCCCACCCAGTCACCTTATTCTGACACCAGGCCGACCAGTCCTAACACTAACCTCTTAATGCTGAACACCTAGCGCGGCAGCTGTTAGTGCCATTTTTATAAGTCTTTGGTATGACTAGGCCAGGGTTCGAACCCGCGAACGAGGCGGACACTCTGACCACAGGGCCACCGGAGCCGTCGGGGGGGGGGGGTAGCTTTCCTTAGCCCGTTACTTATATTTCCCATATCGAGAAAATGAATGTTAGCAATGTGTTCCAGAGTAAGATGATTGATAGGTCAGATATATGCAAATTAATTTTATTCTTTCTGAAGATGAAGTGTGCAAATAGAAGATTTGCACAGCTTAAAAATCAATGGCTATATGAGAAAATCTTGGATACACCTATACTTTGTGGTAGAATTGTAGTTGAGGAAAGCTATGACTTACTGAGTACACATGCATATTCTGACGGTGAATAAGCGTAGTTCCTAATGCAGATACAAGTGTGATTATTGCATTCTGATGACGGCTCAAGACAATCCTGGTTTCCGTTGCAGAACTTTGAAATTGTGTCAGCTGCAAAAGTTGAAAGAACAAACACCCTTCCTGAATACAACTGAATGAGAAAGCTATCAATCTTGGATTTTAAATACAGCGTATGGTTGGTGATGAATAATGCGTTTGCTAAACAAAAGATGTTAAATTCATTAAGGTAAAAATCTTGTTATGGACACTTTAACTGCACAATTTGCGCAGGAACAATGAGCTACTCATACAAATATTGTTTCTTAAATATGTATTCATAATTACATTAATGACGTATTTTAGTGTGGATCACTGAGACAACATTGATTGATATCGGACATCTTCATCTTGATTTCTGTCCAATGTGGCTCTTGTTTCGCCATGCTAATTTAAACTGGTGAGATGCAAACTTGATCTGTGGGCCTAATGTAATAAATTAAATCTATATTAAAAACACTGGCTTTCATGATACAAAAATATTAAGGTGCGAGACTTTCATAACATAATAAACTATTCAAATAGAATTAGAATGTTTTTCTTTTTTGCCTGATTTACCTTTCATCATATTTAATTTTAACAAATTTGATATTTATTCAATACAGTTAAATATGTTCATGTATACAGAACTTAAGATGTGTCCTTCATAAACAAGTCTCATGTCTGCAATGGTAGACAAATGAAATCAAAGTAAAGGAGTAAAAGACAAACAACAAGAACATTATAGTGTATTCTACATGTGATAATATGTTACGCTGCACAGTTTGTATTATTAAGAAAAATGAATACAAAGAAACAACAACGGAAGGAACAAACAAGATGAAGAAACAAAGAATGAAAATGGTCTTATCTCTCGTTGGAACCATTTGCTGTCATTCAGAAATATATTTAAAGGTACCATTATGGCATATAATAACATACATACGTTTACAAGTAAAGTTGATCTCAGACCAGCTCTCGTTATGAAGACACACAGTCACAGACTCCGTCTGATCCAGTTGCCTATAGCCTTCATTGCAGACATATTTGATACGGCTGCCATTAGAATATACATTTCCCATGATAGTGGCATTTGCTTTCGCCTTTGGTATTCCGCAGGCTGAAATGTATTTAATCAAAGGTTCTATTGTCTAATGTTTTTAACAATTTTTATCTGATACGGATGAACACATTATATGCATGAAAAAAGACAGAAATGGCAGTGAAATGGAGCTTAGCACAATACAAAAACGAATTAGCATTAAGATATATTATGCACTCGTTGTCTTAAAACATAAGAAGCATGGACACGATAACGGGGGTGGGGGTGGGTGGTGGGTGGAAGAATAGTGCATAATTAATGTTTAAACACACGTTACGTATATTTAATTTGTATTGTGTACCTGGCTTTCTTCCACGATGAAATGGAATGTATCTTTATTGTATGGTTGACCTTGGCCAGTAATTGAATTTAGGACCTACCTGATCAATGTCCTGTTATTTTGTAAACCACATATAACATAGGTAATATGTGTCTGTGAGTTTTGATCATATTTTAACATTATTATTATTTAGAGGTTAACATGTGTACTAAGCTTGAGTTCTGGATACAGCCTTGATTCTGACATTAGTATTTTCTAGAAACGAATTCTGTTTACAATTTGATGGAAATTTCCACTAAGAGTATTGGGGGTGTTACATGTAGGCTCGTACAAAAGTAAACAAAAAAAAAAAAAAAAAAAGAGTGAAGTCAACAAGCTTTGTAAATTTGACAAAATAATTTCTTTTCCTAGAAAACAAGGTAAAAATATGAAATAGGACTTAATGCTAGAATTGACAAATATAAGTCCTATCACTAAACAGTTCTAATTGAATCCAAGTTCCAATATGGAAGGCGATGACGTCCTCTATAACCAGTTTGTGTTGATGTGTCAACAGTTCCTTGTTGAGTCACCAAGAATATAATTCCGGCTTTTGAATTCTGAATAATTTAGTAAATGTCTTTGTCCAAGGATTCCGATGAAAAAGAGTTTTTTTTTTTCCAGGGTGAATAAATTATTTTGAATAAAAAATCATCTCAAATGGCAACAAGAAGAATACCTTTCTGCCTGAAGGTATATTTTACGAGTGATCAAATCCACTAGAAAATGTCTATTTTAACCTGCGATTTTAGGTCACATGATGGCCCACGTGGTCACTTGACTTGAACAGCGCAGTAAAAAAAAAAATGCCAATTTGCACATACGCCAAGGAAAAAAACCTAACAAATCTTACAAGAAGATTCAATAAAAAAGTTGTTTACAAAATGGAGCTATCACGCAAGCAGAACATGACCTTGATAATGACCAATCAGTTTCTCTCAATGTTTACAAATCCGTGAACCAAGGTGAGCTAAAAATAATAATAAAGCAATACTTTTGCGTTCTAATCAGGTCAAAACAGAGAACTGAATTTTCCGAAAATAGTCAAATCCCGTGAAAATTATCATTACAATAAAATGTAATGAAACAAAAATAAAGTAAAAAAGAATTTTAAAACTAATACACAAGTAATTAAATTACATATGCGTAACACATCCCCTATAAAGAAAAGAAAGATTTATATAATAAAGCTTTGTTTTTACCATATATAAATTATACATGAGGTAAGACAAAATTACATAGGAAGAACACATGAATTATAGAAAGTGTTCATGAAATAATATTTCTATACACGGGAAAGTGCATCTGCAATTAAATTATCTTTTCCCTTGATATGCCTGATGTCAAGATTATATTCTTGTAAAAACAAACTTCACCTTAATAATCTTTGATTTCTATTTTTCATCTTGTCGATGAGATGAAAGTAACGGGGTTGTGATCACTAAACACAAGAACCAGAGAAGGAGCTGAACTAATGTAAACTTCAAAATGCTGTAATGCCAGTATTAAAGCCAAACATGTCTTCGCAATTGTTAGTAATTTCTTTGGTGCTTATTTAATTTCTCAGAAAAATAGCACACTGGATGATCAACATCATTTCTATCTTCTTGAATCAATACTGCTCCATCCCCAAAATCACTTGCATCAAACAGATACTGTGATTGAAATTTGGAGCTGTAAGAACCGAATCACTTTTAAGTATAGCTTTTAACCTATCAAAAGCCTCCTGACATTTATCAGCCCAAAGAAACTTGTTTTTCTTGCTCACGAAGTTCGTCAGGGGTTCAGCAATATTAGAAAAATTGGAACAAAATTTCCGATAGTATCCAGCCATACACAAAAATGGCATCAGTTGCTCTTTATCAGTTGGCCAATAAATGTGAGTCAAAATCTTGTATTAATCACTAAATGACCAACCAGAGGAGTTTCATGGACCAAACTAAGTATTTCCTGCCTGTAAGATTATAGAACTACAATTTGATAGTTCACTGACCACTCGTCACCAGCAGGTACCTCGGTAAGTCTCCATTTTCTCATAAGAATTTCATTTTTAATGAAATAACAGAGAGTTACGTCAGTGGCTTCATTTTCACTAATGGCCCTCTGAAACAAACAGGAAATCTCAGGATCTTTTTCCTGTTCAACGACAAGTGATTGTCGTTTAACACTCTGATTAGATAAAAGAGAATATGTAGTTAAAAGAAGATCACTGTGATCAATACCTTTTAATTGATCCAAACAAGGAGTTAAAGTGACCTCATCAAAAGCCTGACAATACATGTGTCAGCTAAAGGAATACTGTCCTTATCAAAATCATTCTCAAGGGCTTTCGTTGCCATAGCTCTGGTAACTGAACAAGCTGGGTAAAAATCAGGGAATTCTTTTTCAGTAGGATCAACTTTCTGATCCAAATAAGGCTTGTCAGTTACAAGTGGATTAAGCACAACTTTGTCTCCAGCATGGTCGTTCCCTAGGAACAAACGAATGCCCTCAACCGGTAAAGAAGGCATTATACCGACTGTCACAGGTCCTGTAACTAAGTCTGATGACAAATTTACAGAATGGAGAGGAACATTAACAAAGCCGCACTCTACTACCTGAATGAGAACACTCATTAGAAGACTTCTCAGAAAAAGGCAATGTACCTGATAACAAAAGACTCTGAGAAGCTCCTGTATCCGTTAAAATTTTAATAGGGATGGATTGACCAAGTCACCCGAGAGTGATATAGAACCCTTCGACATGAATGGTTCATAATTCTCCATAATAAAATCAGACTGGGGTTTAATAGACCCAACAAATGTATTGCTTTCAATACATGCCCGTGACCTTGACCTCTTAGAAATAAGAGCATTTGGGATAGGTCTATCTTGATTCTGATTCCTATATTTCAATTTGAAGCAATCATAAATGACGTGTCCTTTTTTCTAGCAATAGGTACACGTAGGAAGAGACAAGGATTTTGAATCAAACGTATCAGAGGGTTGATTTTTTAAAAGTTGTGCCAGACTGAGTTTAAGAAGGAGTTGTATTAGGCTGAAATACCTTTTTACCAGAAGACTGCTGAGTAAAAGATTTGCCTGCAGAAGAAACTTTATGAGTTAAGGAATACTTGTTAGCAGCAAGGGCAGCATTTTCCAAGGTTTCGACCTCATGCTCTTCAAGATGAGTCTTAATGTCGCTAGGGACAGAGTTCTTGAAGACTTCAAGTAATACAAGTTGTTTGAGACTTTCATAATCATGTTCAACTTTCTCGGCTAAGCAGCATCTCTTAAAGAACTGCTTTTTTCTCTTGCAAATTCAACATAAGTTTGTCCAGCTTCCTGTTTATAGTTCCTGAATTTTTGCCGATAAGCCTGATGGACTAACACATAACCGTTTAAGATACAGTCCTTAACCAAATCATAGTCATCACTTTGCTGGACTGACAGGGATGCATAGATTTTTCGAGCTTTGCCAATAAGTACACACTGTAATAATTGAGTCCAATACTCCCTTGGCTATTTCAAATTTTCAGCAACTTTTTCAAAATAAAAAAAATATTGGTCTACTTCCTTTTCTTTACAAGGAGGCACTAGCGTAATAATTTTTGTAATGTCAAAACTTGAACTTGTAAGGTAAATGGGTTTGTGCTTTTCACTTGCCAGCTCTATTTCTTTCATTTTAATTTGAAATTCCTTTTCATCCTTCTCTTTCTGCATCTGTAAGTGCATTTGTTCTTTTTGTAATTGCGTTTGGTCTTTCTGTAATTGTATTTGTTCTTTCTGTAACTCCAATTGCATTTGTTTTTCATTCTCTCTCTCTCTCTCTCTCTCTCTCTCTCTCTCTCTCTCTCTCTCTCTCTCTCTCTCTCTCTCTCTCCTGTCTATCTCTCCTCTTTTCTCAAATTGCAATTTCATTTGTTTATCATTCTCTCTCTCCTCTTTTTCCAATAACATTTGTTCTTTATCTTTTTAAAGTTCAAGCTTCCTTAACTCCAATTCCATGTTGTATTTTAATTTCAATTCCTTTACTTTTATATCAGTCTGATGTAGACTTACTGATCGAACCCAAAACACTTTTATCGAGAACATTCTTTTGTATCAAATACTGGATCAAAATGTTTTTAATTTCTTGTTTCGTTAAGGAAGAGTTTGCTTCAGAAAGATCTTATTTTCTGGCAAGTTCAAGTAATTCATCTCTTTTCAAACTATCCAACTGTTCCTCAGTAGGACTAAAAACAAAAGTCTCCACTTTTGATGACATTGTGAAAAAAGCCTGTTGTTTTCACTAAAGATTTCCAAGAAAATATGAAATAGTACTTGGGATTTAAAAAGTAGGGGAATTAAAATATTCAAAAAACAATTTTCTGAAATATTTTAGCCAAGATTCATATATCCAAAGGACGAGCCGCCAATTTTCTTTTGTTACGTGTAGGCTCGTACAAAAGTAACAAAAGAAAAGAGTGAAGTCAACAAGCTTTGTAAATTTAACAAAATAATTTATTTCCCTAGAAAACAAGGTAAAAATATGCAATATTACTTTACGGTTTATGAATATAATCCAAATTTAATCCTAGAATTGAAAAATATAAGTCCTATCACTAAACAGTTCTAATTGAATCCAAGTTCGAATCTCGATGAAGTTCCAATATGGCGTCCTCTATAACCAGTTTGTGTTGATGTGTCAACAGTTTCTTGTTGAGTCACCAAGAATATAATTCCGGCTTTTGAATTCTGAATAATTTAGTAAATGTCTTTTTCGAAGAATTCCGATGAAAAAGAGTATTTTCCAGGGTGAATAAATTATTTTGAATAAAAAAATCAATTCAAATGGCAACAACAAGAATACCTTTCGGCCTGAAGGTATATTTTACGAGTGATCAAATCCACTAGAAAATGGCTGCTTTAACCCTCAATTTTAGATCAGATGATGGCCCACGTGCTCACTTGACTTGAACAGCGCAGTTAGAAAAATGCCAATTTGCACGTACGCCATGAAAAATCTTAACAAATATTACTATAAGATTCAATAAATAAGTTGTTTACAAAATAGAGTTATCACGCAAGCAGAACATGACCTTGATTATAACCAATCAGTTTCTCTCAATGTTTACAAATCTCTGAACCAAGGTGAGCTAAAATAATAATAAAGCAATACTTTTGCGTTCTAATCAGGTCAAAACAGAGAACTGAATTTTCCGAAAATAGTCAAATCCCGTGAAAATTATCATTACAATAAAATGTAATGAAACAAAAATAAAGTAAAAAAGAATTTTAAAACTAATACACAAGTAATTAAAATGCATATACGTAACAGGGATCTAAGCAAGAAACTTTATGTTCTGGAAACGAACGTTTGACTCTCATTGTAGTTCTCAAACTGTGTCTTAGGTTTTAATATTAAGCTTGATTACATAAAAATTACTCATTAATACCTTAATATTCGAAGTAAAATCAGTCTTTTTGTTGTGTTCAGGTTTTATTTGAGAGGCTTTAATTATTTAAATTATTCACTGGACTTAAAAAGCGCTTATCATTAATTTCGTACTAAATGACTATTTTGGGATTATTGTGATTTCATTCATGGACATTTTGTATTAGATCATTCTGATACATCAAGTCTGTTACCACATACACAACATTCAAGACTATTGGCACATCATCACATTCAGAATTGGAATTCATTCGCAATATTCTATACGTTTGTACTTGTAATCGAACTTTTTGGACAATATGAGATTTAATTCACGATATTGTAAGTTCATTTTAAATTTTCACGTTGTAATACAGGGAAATGAATTAGTTGTTGAATTTTACAAACCTTGTTCGTTTTCACTCTTTTCTGGTGCTTAGTTTAAGACCATAGATTTTTAACACTACCGAGCCTTTAAGTCCCCATAGTAACCACTGGTTGTTTCTCATATACTACCGGGAAACTATAAGTACGCTTACTTTCTTCGGTTGTTTTTCATATTAGTAAACTTACGAGAGAGTATATGTTCCACTTCTTCCTCCGTTTGTTTCTTATATCCTTCTCGAGAGGTTATAAGCCATTATCACCGGCTTTCTCCGTATGGTTCTGATATACTGTAAGTCCTCTGATGTTTCTCTTATGCTAAATTATGACCGATTTATGAGGTAGCTGTATAATAGTAGGGAAGATTGGATATTTGCATAAGAATAAAGACGGAGCCAGTGATTCGATAGGTTTCAAAGAATGAACACAGTCAAATATAATATTGCATTAGCTGCTCCGAGAGAAAAAAAAGAGGAGGGGGATGTAAAGAATCTCGGGTTTAGAAGAATGTCATAATAGGAAATAGAAAATATATATTATTGATTTTAATCCTCATAAACGTCGACTAGCATTATTTTTCTTAAGGACATTTCAGCCATACCTGATATATTTTGACTTCTACCTCCCGATTACCTCCTGACAAAATGAAAGCACGGTCTAGCTGCAAGCAATTATAGGACTTCCTATTCAACACTATAAAGGTAAACAGCCTCTCTCCGAAACAAACAATGATGGGAGAGGAGATTTAAGGTTGTGTACACGTGATTGCTCCACCGTTTTTCACAAATATTGTAGATTGCATTTCACTGAATGTCATTGCAGGCGTCCAGAGCTTTAAAACCTTAAAACGCGCGGTTCATTTATTGTGCTATCGTGTGTCTCACCTTGTTTTAGAATTGAAAATAAATATCATTTCTAATCCACGGTTACATCCCAAGTTTTAGACAGACAAAGAGGATAGTGGAAATTCTATGTTTAATATACACGAGAGAGAGAGAGAGAGAGAGAGAGAGAGAGAGAGAGAGAGAGAGAGAGAGAGATCACCTGGCTGATTGTACGGAAAGACAGCTTCTTCAGTTTTCGCGGCCATTTGATAGTTGTCACATCCAGATATGTCACCATCCTGTAGAAAGAGAAATGTAACCCATGTTGCAATTTTTGGGTCCGTCTCATTATAATTTATCTGTTACAGCCCATGTGTTTTACATAGAACATGATAAATCATGTGCGGAAAATTTTGATATGCCAGAGCTGCTTACAGCGACTTATAAGGGATTACCTCCACTTATGAAGGGTAATGTTACACACAGTGTTAGCATGAACATCTACCTTCACATTCGTACATCCATCATTCTAATCCAGAGCGAATGTTTCTTGAAATTGCCTTTAAGGTCAGCTACTTAAGCCGCATTCAGAATATCCAGAAACGTTTGAAATTTCGCGTCTAATGCTAAAGATTATTTATATCAGGTCTCGTTTCCTTTTATTATATACTAGTATTTTTTTTAAATTATCTAATTAGTAGTAAGTAAAGCGTTTTAAGAAATATAATATATGCCCCGAATGAGACATGACGCAAGATCAGAAGTAAGACACTTGTAGTATTAGGCACGAGATATAAAATGCTAGGGAAAAGACACAAGAAGATGAATTTGGTGATATTTAGACAAAATTCACGCATTACTGTTCTGAAATTTATTTCGGAATTAGTTTGAATATTATCCCATCAGCAATGTAATATTTTGCTCCAGAAATTAAGGTATGCGGTAGAAAAATATTTTCATCAAAACTGCTAGCAATAGTAGACATTTTCTGCCTATAGATTTTGCATCCGATTCTATGTCTTGAAACTTCGCACATAAATAACCAAGTAATTCAGAGCGAATTGTTACACAGAGAAAAATCAGACAATGGATCGTTATGAGCAGCAAGGCTTCATCAGCCCGCAGGTCAGAATTATGACAGACTATAGCGATGATGGTTGGCAAGCTTTGTTAAAAATCGACTTTCTAATCGGCCTATCACGAGCTGTACGGTAGGCAATCTCGACGACATGTATTCGCAAATTCCAACGTAATGGACAAGTTGCCTAAAATATCATCGTACCTGCGCTCCTTAAGGTAGTTTGGCCGAGGGGTCGTAATATAAAATACGTTACATATGTCTTAATGACAAAACTTACTATAAAAAGGTTTTCTTTTGAATAAATATATAAAATTATAACGTATATTCCAATTTGGGTAATGCTAGCTGCTGGCGTCCTCCAAGAGACCTCTGGAGAAGAAGAAGAGAAAAACAACTTTTTCATACGGTTATAAAATAGACAAGTTAATCAAGAATTTAATGAGAGTGGAAATTGTAAGAGGCTTTCACATTTACTGGACGAAGTTTATACTCCGAGCCGATTGTGAATTCGGAGTGTTATAACTGTTTGTCAGAGCCATAGAGCCTCTCTATTTCTTACGTTAACAACGTTGGTACAATAGTTATAAAAAATGACACTTTTATTAGCTACCCAGTTAATTTTACATGACTGATATAGCGTTCAATATAGACTTTCTATCTGTAATTCCGTATCGCACAATTTGCGTCGCACACCTAAACGTTCCATCTCGAATACCGAGCCTGGAAATACTTTTAGCAATTTTACTATATAATATTAGTCTACCCATAAAATATCAGAAATTATTTATTACAATAAATGTTTAACTATTGTGCTTATTTTCTTTTATAAAACAAACCTGTCTGGTGACATTTTAATAAAATGCAGTCATTTATTTTGTTTGGTACACTGTATCTTTATCTGTTGTTTGCCACCATTGCTAATGAAAAATAGCCGAATTCGCCGCTGGAGCCTCAAGAAGGAAAAATGAATATATCGACGAGTTGTATAGGAATTTCAGAGTACCTTCAGCAGACAAATTAGTTGAATTTGATAGCAACATTTTTGACGGAATGTGTGACATGATTTTTCTTTTCAGACTGATGCTCAAATTGACATTAAACTTTGGGAGTGAAACAATTTTGCCGCGACGGCCAGGGACCAGAAATATTATATTCAGAGTGAAAAAAGATCCAAAACACAGTAAGAAAGACTCGTCAGTCCAAATTCAGAGCATGGTTAGAAATACCTCCTCGTTCACAGAAAAGGGAAAGTTTCAATATTACCCATGTCAGATTGGATACTTATATAGGTGCCTACCTTGTCACTTTAATTGAACCGTACAGTTCATACTATAAACCAGGTACTCTTGCTACTTACCACAGACCTATAGACATATATTAAAGGGACATAACTATAGGCACAACATGTTATCTTTAAGTGAGTTTGCTACCGGTCGTAAAGTGCTGATTTATCTCCGCAAAAGATCTTAACCGAAAAGGTTTTGGAAATCGCTCAAACAAAGACGAGCGAATAACTCGAAAAGAAGAAGAAATTTTATGTATTTCTGGTCAATTTGACATCAATAACTCCGAAGCCTTAATTAATACTGTCAGTTAGCACAACACCAAATTACTTCGATTTAAAAGCTAGTAATGAAAACATACAAGTGAAATGGGGAGACATTACCCTAAAAGGTTACGAGAATGTAAGAGGAGTATTTAGAATTCAATGAAAGATCAATTAATGGAAGGGACAGTAACATCAGTCATCGTTCACATTTTAATCCAGAGCAGTTCAGAAATAAAGATGTCCAGAAAGATCCCCAGTTCTAGCTTACATAATTTATGCTGGTCAAAGGCCTTCATCCATGAACATCCTCGAATAAACTTATTACCTAGAAATTTGTTACAACCGAACTTCTGAAGGTGTATGGTTCAAGTGACACTGACGTTGTGAATAAATTGAAATCGATAATGAGAACAGCATGTGAAGACTCTGGAATAAACAGAACGAAAACAAACCACAGTGTTAGAAAAACTGTATGTGCGACACTGCTATATTAAGCTGTGGATCCTACCACAATTCAATTAACTGGACATAAAACTGTAATCAGTGTGAAGAACTATGCAATCGCTTCGATCGAACAATAGAAGCACACGTGTAAACGTTTGCGCCGTGCACCTGTTGATCCAATTCAAGGTAGCAGCTCAAATGACACACAGCAAACACATTCCACAACTTCGTACACCAACATTTCAAACTTCTGAGTTTCAAAACATGGCATCAAGAATCTTTTCTGAAGCAAACATTAAGTGGAGGGACTTTTAATTTATCCATTAATATTCCTGGAGATTCAAATTCTTTGAGTAGATTAAATGATATAAGTTATAAGCATTTGAAACAGAAACGTATATGTATGATAGAGAGCAGCAGTTCAAGTGAATCTGACTGAAATTTAGAAGAATTACATCTGACCAGTTACATCACACAACTTGAAGCCAGGTTAGCGTCAAATTGACTGCAGTCAATACGTCCATTTTCATACCCCGAAAATGTCACCGCAGTTAAAACGTCCATAGTACAGTCTGCCCAAACTGAGTAGTATATGCATAAAAGCACAAGCATCGTAAGCAGGAACGTTCAATTGTTACCGAGGGATTAAAAGGATAAGGGGAGCGGCAGAGGAAACAGTGGTGCAGATATGACATAGCAAGAGTAAGCGAAGCATGGGGCCCACAGATTATTTTGTTCACTATAGATATTATTCAGGGGCCCATCTGTACGCTTTGCATAGGGGTCCAAGCCCAAATATCATAGAGTCGCCACTGAGAGGACATTTAGATTACCTAAATTACATGAAATTAAAGGATCTTAAGATGTACTATTCTCAGGCAACAGAAGGATGCAAGTGGTAAGGTCGGTAGGATGATAAGAGAGAATGTAATGAAATAACATTTACCATTTCAACGTAAATTGATCCCGGCTTGTCCTCCAGTGCCTCCAGTGTTGTTGCCTTCTTTACATTAAGTCGACAAGAGGTGAAAGTTCTCTTATAGATCAGGGAAAGACATCTGTGTTTTTTTGCATTACATTCACAAATACATCGCTGTAGAGAAATTTTATAAATTGTCACCAGTTCTTCACCATCAAAATACTTGCTATATTGTATTTTCACTCCTTCCGTGGGCGTGCAGTAGAAATTTGCTACAAACATGTAAATTATAATTGTATATACCGCACTGATGCATGCCATTGAAAACTTTTCAAAATGAATCATAGCCATTTGTAAATTCAGCGTATTTTCTTCGAAACGGTGATATTCCAAAATGTCATGATCTGCCTTATGAGTTTCTAGGCCGAATCCATCGCCCAGACCGTACTTTAGATGGAAAGTTAATCATCATACATAATACAACTCAAAACGAATTACTGGTGAATCATCGATCCGGATACATCTAAGCAGTTTCAATGCGTCTTTCATTTATTGGTTGCTCTGACTGGAATTACAATTAACACGTTTCAATTGGTCCAGCCAAAAATGAGTATGGAAAGCTTCATAACATGGGAAAGGGATAGCCTGGAAACATAGGACACTGAATCAGTGTTTAATATAAATTAAGCAAATAAGGGCAATATGTGAAGTCAATTTTGGCGAAGTTCAGTACAACAGTCCACAGAATCTGCATTATAGAAAGGACACAGTACCTCACTTTACAAATGAACGTTCTAGGTAGTTATAAAACTTAGAACTTTAAATCTTGTTCATACAAGCTGTTCTAATAACTCCATTTAACAACTATTTAAGAGAAGTGGCAATATTCAATTGTGTCTCATAAAAAACATGTGTTTAAAACCTTAATGATATTGATCATATGCCTGGAAAATTTAGAAGTTGTTGGGAAATGAGCCCTAAATGATGGCAACAAGCTTGGTCAGCCAGATGCAAGAACTGAGCATTAGCATGAATAAATTCAACTCATCATTGTTCCTATCTGATATATTTATTACGCAAGCCTGTATACTGGTCTAAGCAGAGTCTGTTCGAAACGACAGTCTCTGGAGTGACGAGGAACCCTATCAACCAATAACCAGAGCGCCTGTGATGCAATGTCATTCACAATTGTGTGTATCCGAGATCTTGCTGATATAAAGTTAATTAATATCTGACTGTTAACAACATCCATTAGACTGGAAACGTTCTTCATTTAAACGAGAGAATCTTTTCAATATATAACGGTGTCACCCGTAACCATACCCATGCAATAACGAAGGCCTATATAAGACGTTTGATCAAATCGTTTTAGAAATATAACCTTTGTACAGGTAGGAAAAATCCAATCAAGAGTCACTGATTCTTACACCCTAGAGGCTCTATGTTTCATTTCCTCAAATACAAGCTCTCCACAAATTTGGTCAAGGAACTTACCCTGAAACAAATGTTTCTGTGCAAAATAGATATTTATTCGAGTCTAAATAGGACTGACCAATGACATGCACTCCACCAACGACGGTCATGGTACGAGGTCAAGAACTAAAGTTTTAATGCAGGTTTATTTTCCTTCCTTAAATCTCAGAGACAATGCCCCAGACATTTCACACCTACATGGACACTCTTCTTTCTTACACAAAACTTAAGCTATCCAAGTTGAAAGTATTCGGTGCGGAACTGTCCTTTTTAGGTAGTGGGAAACATTTTTATTTTGCAGCAACAGTGACCTTAAATCTATTGATTTAAGGGACAATATATCAAACTTCTTTGTTCGTAATTCAAACGTTGCCCTCGTCAAGGCATTGCATATCTTTGAAAAGAGTTATAAAATATATCATATATTGTGTATATTCTTTACGTCAATTTCATGCAAATTTCACATACATATATATATATATATATATATATATATATATATATATATATATATATATATATATATATATATATATATATAATTGCCTTTTAGCTGTAATGATATAAAACTTTTTGATTTTAGTGTAACCCATACAAAATGCGCCGATGGATGAATTAGTTTCGATTTTAAGGCGCAACTGCACAATACAGAGATACAGTGCCATATTAATAGTAAAAGAAAATTGATTTTGGGATAATTAAAAAGTGAACTGGATTAAAAGAACGCACATAAACTGACCAACTGGTAAACTAAATTTAAAAATACAGCCCGCGAACATACATGCATCTTGCAATATTTTAACATAATAACAATGATAAATATTGTGTAATTCAAAAATAAGAAAACACTTACTTCTTGAGATAAATGTTATTCTTACTTATATTAATATTCTTATACTGAATTCAAATTTCCGGTGCTGTTCACTGGACTTCAATTTGGCACATTATTTTTCTTGGAAATTAAAAATAATGTCAAAATAAATAATTCCTGTTGTATATTAATATATGGTAGACCATATATAATAAGATCATGCAACTTGAATTCAGGCTAGTGTGAAAGTAACCGCAGTCAATATGTGCAATTTTAAATCTTCAAATAGTCACAACAATTAATAAGTCCATTGTTAACTGAGTAACACAGATATTAAAACGCAAGTCTCATAAGCAAGAATGTGCAATTGTTTCCGAAAGATGATGATACGGACATTATGAGAGGAAAACCAGTTAATGTATCGTAAGGAAGTTCTTAGGTGCAGATGCACGCACGGAGTAAGGAAGGTAGACATGCTATCATATGAGAGAGAATGTAATGGGACCACATTACGAATTCCATGTAAATTGGCTTGTCCGAAATTGTCCCCAATGTAGTTGAATTATTCACACTAAGTCCACAAGAGATTAACGTTCTCTTACACTTCACAGAATGACATCTGTTTATCTTGGCATTACATTTATAAATATATTGCTGCAGAGAAATCCTATACATCGTTACAAGTTCTTCACCATTGAAGTACTTGCTATACATTATTATCGTTCCCTCCCTTGTCGTGCTGTAGAAACGTGTTGCGAACATATAAGTTATATTTTATAAACCACACATATGCATGACCTTGAAATGTTTTCAAGATGAACCATACTATATTTAAAACCATTCAAACTCTTTGTTTTTAAACGCCGCTATTCCAAACTTTAATGACATGCATGCATTGTGAATTCCCAGCCCCAAACCAAATCGGAGACTTTACTTCAGATGGCATGTTATTTATTTTACACTAGTAACGCAGAACGAAGTATTGATGAATCATCAATCCGGCAACAACCGAGCAGTTCCAATACGTCTTTCATCTATTAATCACTCTGATTGGAAGTACACTGCAAGTTTTTAATGAGTGTGGAAAAGCCGCGCAAAATGGGTACGGGTATGCTTGGAAACATGCAATATTGAAACAATATTTAATGTGAATTAAGTAAATAAAGAAAATTTGTGAAGTCGATATTGACGAAATTCAATACAACATTCCACAAAGATTTGCATTCTAAGTAACTCACATTTAAAAATGAGTGTTCACGGTAGGTACAAAATGTTGGAAAGAAATTTCCTATCAACACACAGTATTAGAAATAGTTTGTAATAATCTCCTCCTTCCCTGGAGAAACTAGATACAGATATTTCATTTTGATATGTTAGGACATTTCCTGCTTTAGATCTATGATGTAACTCGATATTACTCACCTAGTTTTCAATGAACAGGTCCGTCTGTCAAGCTAGTATGTTCTCTAGGATGATGCACAAAATAGCACCATGCGGCGAAATAGGTCAGATAACACTCATCTGGCTTACCTTTTTTCAAATGACCATGTAAATTGGCATCCTTGGATACTTATCAAGGATAAAATATTTGTATGCAAATGAACGTGGAAACTTAAAGTGCACTCGTGACATCGACGACATCGTCAATAATTCATGTACGGTAGCGTCGGTGGTATCGCAATTTGCATTGCAAAACATAATTGGAAAATCAATTCGAAGTATTCTCGTGGACGTTTAGCAATACTGTGTTGAATAGGGGCACAGTGGTCTCTGAAACGAGAACGACGCCAACAAGGTCATCAGCGTCGATATGGTCGCAGCTTACCCTATCTTTTTCTGGGTCAAAGTGAATGTCAAGGGAACTTCGAACGATTCATGCGCGAGTCCATCAATGGGCCGCTGCCCAACATCGAACTGAGTGGTTTTCCTTATATTAACCACTTTGAGTTCCATACATGTGTCCATCCGGTCATTCCTAAATGGCTTGGACGTCATTTTAATATTCGGTACGTGATAATAAGGTATCAAGAAATAAATGCAGATGAACTCCGATTGTTTTATTGCGTTTAAGCTCGACCAGAACAATTGCACAAATTTAACATCGCGGTAGCCATGATCACGTATAGACCACAAATACATGTTTTTCTGCCTGCTCATTCCCAGAGGCATAAACCACGATAAAATTTCACACGCGGATGACTTTGGACGAAAGATCACCGGTATATTCACCGTGGGGACCTCAGTGGATTGTGCGTGACTGTGTCTCTGACTGGTCATTGATCTTACCGAATTGGATTTCCTATTGGAAGAGTTAAATCCTACAAATAGGTGTTTGAAATATTAGACTGCGTAGTAAGATCTGTCAGGTGGGGTATATTGCGACATATAGTCGTAATAGACCCTTGAATGTTTATAAGGAGAGAACCGAGTAATCAGATTCATTTCTAGTTTAGGGTAATTCGTATTTCTTGTGGTCCTGTTCTAACGTCACGTTGTTTTATGTTGTAGTTAGATACTATTGGAGAGGAAAAACGGTTCAACGTTTCTTTGGGATATTCAGTGAAAATAGAAAGTCTTATTTGTTACAATAATATTATTCTGGAGCTATGGTGAATTATTCAAAAGAGTTCTGGACAATGAAATTTTGACAACATCACGATCCTTGGCGCACCAGTACATTGCCGGTTCTGAAGTATATATGGAACTGTTCATTCTTGTGGACATTAATATAACTCTTTCAGGATTATTTTGGATTAAGTTCATAATACTATAAAGCCATATCACATATTAATTTATAACTTTCATAATTAAATTATTTGTTAAGTTTAAAAAAAAAAAACTTGCTTGTCTTACTTCTTTCTGTTTTTTAGTTTATGACCATAGAGTTATAACACAAAGAAGAGGAATTTCATGCTCATCAGTGCCTCGCACATTATACCACCAAGGAAGAATATCGTCGTAATAATGATCTGCGACGATGTCAATGGCAACGTCTGTGAGTGATCCGACCACGCTTTATAAACTCCTTTTTCTTAGCGATAGTGGAGTTTCCAGGTAGACCACCCGTGCCATGAGTACGTTTTGCCACCATGACGTGATCGTGTTAGAACAATAACACAAACTCGTATCAGAGATGAGAAACATAAATGCTAAATCACAGCTGTGTCAAGGTTTCTTTCGAGAATGCTGTGAAGTGTGGGATACATCCTGCTTGGGGACAAAACACATTCCGCGTGTGACTACCTAGGACGAAATCTGCAAGATGCCGAGAAATACTTTAGAAACATTTCTCATATAGCTGTTATAATAATCCATGTGCGTAACTTCGTTCCGGGATTAGAGATAGCTACCGTGATCGCGGGTGAATCGAACCATGATTGGCTGCGCAGTTACGCCGATTACTGCGAAGAAGTCCATGGTGATATTTGCGCCAAGGACAATCCTTTAAAACAACTACAGTCTAGAATGAGCTTGAAACCTGATCATGTTCAGTAAAAGGAGATTCAGCAAGTATTACATAAAAGCCCATGAAAACATGTATGTGTATGTGGACTCACGACGACATCATCGTGATTTCATGCAAGCAAATGCGCGACGAACATCAATACGAACTCTTGAAATTTCATTAAGTAAAATTGATTGTCGCTTCATTACCACTGTAGTATCGTCCACAGGATGCTCGTCGACAGAATATACCCATGTCACTGACGAGACCCCAACGCACTCAACGACATTTTCTGCCTGCATATGAACGACGGCAGAGCAGATTACAGCAGGCGGTTTCATTCCGCCGGGGTCTCGGTTGCGCGATAGCCATCCACAGCACACAAGGATTAACAATATTGCATATAAAACACGTATGTATTATCGATGATCGCAACGAATAGTCGAACCTCATTTACCTGGATGACAACCGCCGCGTCCACTTAGCACGGCGTGTGGTAAAAAAACCAACAAAATATACGCATTATGAGCTTCAATTGCAGTTCTGAAGTCAAACATCCCACATGGATTCATTTTTAGATCTGCCATGTTGCCTGTCAGGACAACCACTCGTGCACAAACTCTCGACGTGTGCTGACCTCGCTAATGTTTCAATTGCGTCAAGACTTTCCAATAACCACCGGGACTGTAATAAATTAATTCCATTACAATATCGATGCACCCACCAATATCTTGCATTTTATCGCTGAGGGTATCAGGCGAGTCGTTTGCGTATTCCAGAATCTTTGATTGCTCTTAGCTCGTAGCGATATATCCATGACTCAAATCCAAATATCTGGACGCGAGGTCGTACCGGTATCGGGCTTGTCTAAGGTATTTCTCTGGCGCGTGTTTTTCTATGTTTGAGAATCCAGTCAAATATAAAGCTGCGTATTTCTCCACAGGCCTTTGTCACACCAACGCAATGTGAACTCGTGCCTGACTGGTTTATAATAAATTCCACAATGGATGCAATCGACTTTTCGCCCATGACTGTTAAGCTCCATCTAGCGTTACCCAATTCCCTACATGCGGTCATCATTGGAGCATCCGGATCTAGCAAAACCCATTTGTTGCTTACGAGATGGCCCATGTGGGACAAACTATATTTAATTGCGCTATGTGCCGCTGATCAGCGATGTTACAACGTTATCAAGTATTTCAATAACCTCTGCAGGCACTGGTATTTCGCCTGTTTAATTAATTACAACAATCACCGTCCGTCGAAGATCTCGACATCAACAATCGCCTGGTTTACGATGACATCATGTTGGACAAACAAATAAACCCGGCACGCATTTTCTCACGCGGAAGGAAGAAAAAATCACAACGGATTTACGTAGTGGAACGTCCAAATTCAGGAAATAATACACATGAACGCCAATAAGACATGGTTTTCAACGACATGGATGTACACGGGTTGGGAAGCATCCACAGCCACATGGATCACAACAGGTTCAAGAAAATCTTAGTGAGCGCAGACGATGTTACACGCATGTTTCACGATCAATCTCTCCGGGCAACGCACGCATTACTACATTGGTCTCAACCAGAGTTCTCATTGGCCCTTTGAAAAATAAAATGACACCGCATAGCGTAAATCAAACAGAGGAGCCCAAGAGCAACTCATCGTCATAAAAAAATACCTGTCAGACTATGAAACGGTTAAGCAAAAGATATAGTCACGTCAATCTAGGCGCGAAGATCTCTGTGGGATTCGTAAAAATATTCGCGCTGCTGATCAACCCAACCGGTGCGACGAAGGAAACATTTTAGCAAACCCATGATGCACTAGCGGCAGCAAGAAATGCAAAAAAAAAAAAAAAAAGAAAAAAAAAAATAAAAATCATAATAAAAAAAAAATGAATAAAAAAAAAAATAGGCCGCTCTAGGCGCCTCAGAGTCCGCACGGGTATCCTGATGAATATAAAACAGACGCTAAACTGTATTACGACCTAACAGAGTTATTACACATGGTCAATGGCAGAAATATTTTTATGGAGAGTTTACTGGTAAAGATAGAAACCATAAACGAGATGTCGTGTAGACAAATTTTCTGAGTGTCATCACGGAGCATAACGACAAGAAGAACAACAGCGACTGGAAGCAGAATACGATCGACGTGAAGAACATAAGAAGTCCAAATCGACCCAACTACAACGGTGTTCCCGGTCGTAAGGAAAACTAGCATGGGCGTGCCACGTTCAAGTACTGTCTGAAGTCGACTGACTGGAAAGAACTAAACTGAAACCAACAAACAGGGACAATACATATCAGATTGGACCGGCGTCGGCACGTAGAATACTGAATCCATCAATGATAAGTTACGACTTTATTGTCTTAAACTAAAGAACAGAATGAAGCAAAAAAAAAAAAAAAAAAAAAAAAAAAAATTTAAAAAAATGAAACGTTGAGAAGAACTTAAATTAATTATGAATTAAATTCATAGCAATCACACGTCACATCCTGAATGTAATTGGTGCACCAATAGCTTTGAATATGCTAGAGTTATTGATGAATCACAATGGCATTGTCCAGAAGTCCTTTGAATGAATTCCCAATAATCACAAAACGTTGCTTTAGTAGTTTTAAATAGTTAATAGTTAATTGTTTTAAATTTTTTTTTGGAACATTAGTATTTGAGCAACGCTATATATAACGGAATGTATCATATCTACACAGATTACCGATTCTGCAATTAAATATCAATTAGCAGCAAATTAAATTTAAATTAGGTGTTGAAGTGTTGATCATATATCACAGTGATCTAATTTATGGCACTCATATGATACACCTAGATTTGCATTTATTTACCAGCTTGTTGATATGACAACAGACGGCACCTGAAAAGTAAGCTAAGAAAACGATTTGCTGCTTGAAACGTAACTCCACTCAGTTACTTTATGATTGTACCATACCATATTTAAGTTGAATGTATATGATAAAAAACAATCCCCATGCTCTTAAAATGAAAGAAACAACAACGATAGGGGCTAGGATAAATATTGTACAAAACAAACATGTAATGTATTACTAGTTGCTTATCCCTGCCTCTCGATTATTTTTGTAAACTTTCAATGAACTCTCTTAAAGGTTTAAAACACAGAATAAGAAAACAGGATTGTGCTGATTCAGATCATCAAGCAAATAATCTACCATTTGTAATAAAATGACTATCGGATACGATTATATGTACATTCCATACTGACCATACTTTAATAATATTAAACGTATTTAGCTTAAGCATTGGATACGTAGTGTAATGCATATTGAGCAATCATTAATGGGAATGGGATCAGTGATTGTGCAAGTTTATACTGGATTACATTTTCCATCACCTCCGCCACCAATGTCGTTATACATAATACGATGCCATGCCATAAAACCTCATTGAATACAAAGTATTTTGCGTCATGAGATAAAATGATTTTGGTTTTTTTTCCTCATCTCTAACTGACCTTTATGAAACTAATTGAATATTTTCACTATTTCAAGGACATTAATAAAGTTCATTTTAAACGAACAGTCAAACAAATATTTGTGCATACTAAAGTCACACACAGAACAGGAAGCTGACTTTCATAAATGTTTGAAACGTTTGAAATATTGTTTGTTACAGATACCCCGGGGTACTACTTTCCCAATATAATAGCACACTAGGGAGATTATTTTGTACTTGGTGACGCGTTGAATCGGATCATTTGTTGACTGTGTTGTATAAAGCGCACCAGTCGTGGTATTAACTGACATATGCCTTTTCAGTTAACGTGTAAATTATTTAGTTCTCTCTACAATATTGCAGGGTGACAAGGAATTTTTCTAAACTGACAAACAACTCCAGAATAGCTTGCGGCATTGCACTTTTCTGAAAATGAATCATTCAATTGGTCATTCATACGTACTGACATTTCTACACATCTACGTTACTCAACTAATGTTGTCTGACGAAGTGGGGATCCAGATTTTCAACCCGAAAATAGTTAATTTCGGCTGAAAGCCTTTGCGAGAATATCCTATAAAACGGTGGCATTTCAGTATATGTACCTGTTAAGAATGAGAAAATGAGTCAACAGAGTACCAGATTTACTGGCCCCATCTTGCAATTTCGATAATGTACGTTACTTCTCTGAGCACTCCACGAAAATGAGATTCAAAGAAGAGCGTTTTCAGCCAAATTGTCGCAGATTAACTTCTGGTAACAGCCGTTTTGGGAGAAGAGTGAAGCCACTTGGAGACTGACTTGACGAAATCTAACTAGATCAATAACATGGAGTATACCATGTATCTAAATCCAATAATTTGTTTTGGTATACTGAAAGCATGTTAGCATCAATGGACATTGTCATACCATATGTCCGTTTGTCATTAGAGTGGTAATAAGGCTAGAAGTCATGCTAGAACACGCTCTCTTGGGCCATCAATTTTGAATATTCACCTCTTAAGAAGTTTATAATCGTCTTAGTATAATGAAATTTAATTTAGTCCACAATATCGAGTATTATCTTATCTATGTGAGACTCGGAGTCAAATATAGGAAAGCCATCTATTCAATTCGACTAATGAGTGCCCTAAATAAAGTAGTTTTGAGAAAACAGTTTTTAATATTTTCTGTGCCCGTGACCTTGACCTTTAACCTTTCGGCCTACACACACACACACACACACACACACACACACACACACACACACACACACACACACACATATATATATATATATATATATATATATATATATATATATATATATATATATATATATATATATATATACACCACATACATTAAAAATAACATGGCTTTTAAAGTGTTGGTATAGAGCAATTTGATATACCAATACTATTAATACATCAAATTAAGATCCGCCCATGGCTCAATAATGCGCATACATAAACATTCTTGGAACTGTGTGCTCTTTGGTCTATTCCTATAGATCAATGATGAATTTCCACTCATTAATCATTAGTGACGTATGAAAATAACGATAAAAAGTAATAATAATCCACATTTTCTAAATGAATTTAACATGGTACACAATTTAATTGCAATTCTTTTTTTGCGTTTCCACTTCCCCTCTCATGTCCAAGGGACAAAATATGCTGAAATCTGGAGTAAGAGAGAAAGAGAAATTGGGCTGCATAAAACACTTTGAAACTGAAATTGCACCAAGTAACGTACAATATCGTTCTTCATAACGGTATGTTTACACTTCCGTTGGGAGTCATCTAAAGTGTTTATATTATCAATGATACCAAGTTGCAATTGCCGGCCGAAACAGTAATGTAAACCATCGTATCAAGATATAGGTGAAAATCCAAGCAAAGACGAGAATAGCGGATTTTCGCTTGTGTAATACCCCAACGTCTCTGGATCTACGAAGAATTATGGTAAATGTTAAGTTAAACCGACCAAAGGAAGAGAGAGAGAGAGAGAGAGACTTAGATCAACTTTAAATATATTAAAATATTTTTATTACCTCTTGCTGCTTCGTCGTTTCGATTAGATTCTATTCCACTCTAATTTCCTTGCGCCGGTACGTCAATGCATTGATGAGCACTCAGTAATCAAGAATGTATGTGTCTGTAGGCCTAGTGCTCTACTATCTTCATTAAAACCATCTTTCATATATAAACCATAAGTGTAACTTATATTGATTTAACCAACGTGAATAAAAATAGAAACTCAAAAATGAAAACAACGAACTTATAAATATGAAAAGGTGATTGCGAATAGTCACAAAAACTACATTTTGTAGCGGACACACTCAGCAAGGATGCGAGTTCGTTCACCCAGCCAATACACAGTTGCCTCTCGTCAATCTAACTCCGTTCAAAAGGTAAATATATGTATTTGTAGGTGATAATAAAATAAATGTATAGTATGTACGCTGTATCAATGATAGCAAGCCTTGTTTCCTTTTAATGAAAAATTTTTTCATCTCGTGGTATATCACTGATACAGCATACATACTATATATATATATATATATATATATATATATATATATATATATATATATATATATATATATATATATAACTCCTTATCTGATCAGTTGGAATCTCATTGTTACGCGATGTCACACTTGACAATGCATAAAGTGTATAATAGTTCCGATGCCTTTCTACGCTATTATGTTTTTATTACTAATGGACAAAGGGCAAGGACAAAGAAAAAGAAAGAAGATAACAAGCTCTGTGGATAGCTTGTATTTGAGACGAAAACTGTTTTGTTTTCCTTTGCCTTCAAGAATGCAAGAAATCAACAATGCATTTCTCCATAATGACTTGACTATCTTAGACATGTACCTTTAGGTCTATGTTTCACGACGTAACGCATTACCGTTGATCTGTCTTTTGTGTGTGATCGCCATATTTGATGCGTTGAATATTGTTCTTTTCTGTTATGCCTATCATTATTTAAGCCGATGCCTGCATGTCATTTCTGTAAGATACATACATACACTGGAACAAAAGGTCTGAAGAAAAAGCACGTTTAGAAAGAAGAATATTAGGGCTTACCTCTGAACGATAAGTGGTATAAAATATTGAATATATAAGATTCAATGCAGAGTTTTCATACAAACTGTATCAAGGATCATCGAAAAAACAAACCGGATGTAAATAATATCCTCCTAGGAATATCTACTGTCCTAATTTTAAAACAATCTTAACAAGACATAAATAAACATACACACACACTATGCAGTAAAACTAGTACAAAGATATTGCTGTTTCATTTTGCGTAACGTATTTTGAATGTTATGATAGCAATAATGCAACATTTTGGTCAATAAGCCACGTTTTCCTATAACTTTATTTAAGTTGACAAATACATTGCATCTTTCCAAATTTTTCATATATTGAACAGTGAATAATAGTGATGAAAAGTAATGAAATAGAAACACGAAACACAAAGTTTCGCCTAGATATAGCCTCAAAATCACGGCATTTTATCCCATTTTAATAATTAATTTGGAATAAATTTGCTTGGTTTGTAGTATGTATTCAACATTCTTTATTGTATTCAAAAGAGTGAGTTTATTACAAAGATATCAAATGAAAGATAGAAGACAACAGAACTGTCCAAAAATATTTCTTCCATTTCCGTATTCAGTTTTAGTGACTGTTTTTTAATCAAATTTTATTTTCACGGAAACCTTTATTCGACAATGCAAACATACGTAAGTCAATTAATAATGGACAATATCTTGCAGGTAAACGCCTAGGTCACTGGGCTTAAAATATATCTATGGCATCAGCCCTGTCCTTTCGGGTGTTAATTATCTCCTGTTGCAGTGACCACATAATTCAATACAATACAATATTCAAACAGTTAGTTCTTTATAATTTTTAATTAGAATATGTATGGACGAATATATTGAACTGAAAAGAAAATATGTATCAGCACTGATCTATGCCGAAGAGTGAGAGTCCAATTCCTACCACAGAATCGGTTAGGTCAGATATCATAGTGCGTCATTGAGTAAAACACATTAGTCCAATTTTTGTGTCAAAGGTAAATGTAAAATAAAGAACTTCCAAAGAGGTTTACATGCTCCCAGTTTAGCAGTGTCCAAAACATGGAGATAAATCCATTGATCAAGTTTCACCAATTGACAATTAACGTAGCAAAATCACTAAAGCAATGAATACAAATGTTAACTGTTGCAAATGAAGCATTAACTGTAAGGCTGACAATGTCTGACAAACCTACTTACATACAAAATTGAAGTCACTGAATCCATAAAATAAAGTCACAATTTACTACTGTTATTACAGTCGTGTTCTACTCATCACGATGCATTCATATACCAAGCTAAATGACTCTGGAGAAAGCAATACCAGACAACTGACCGGAACCCAAAACTTAATGAAAGTCACCGAAACGAGAATCATCCAACATAGAGATCTACTTTTAATATGATAGTATCGTCCTCATCAACCCGCAGATAAGAACGAAGTTGCAAGATTAAAGTGCTAACAATTCCCACGAAACTGACATAAATGCAAAATGGAACCTACGTCAGGTGACGGTAACTTGCTTTTAGTTCAGTGGATCATTTCCATTAGCTAGATAGAACTAACGGTAGCAAGGACGCTGGCCGATCGGATCCCTCTGACGGGATTTGAAAGTCTTAAAACGAGAAGAACCTAAGTGGCTAGTACAAAAGGCAAATGTTATTTAGGTGTTTGGGATCTGAGAAGATAGAGAAGCAACAGTAAATTAATTCAATACAGTGTATTGTGAATTGTACATATAGGTGTAGTTAAAAACTCTTGACAGTACCAACTTAAAGGTTTCTGTGAGACAAACCATTTGGGAATTTTGTTGAAAGAAGATGGATTGAGAACAAATTGCCTTTACTTGGGTCATTTTGATACATGATCTTCAAGATGTCGAACCCAATATTTGCAATCTATGTAGTTTCTCTCTCTACATGCCCCCTTCGGTGTGTCGTACCATCATGTTTGTGTATATGCGTGTGTGTATGCAAATACATCATTTGGCAGATACATTTTCCCTTCTTTGCGTACAAGCACCTTGACCCTGAACCTTTTCTAACACCCTCATAAAACATGTTTATTTCTTGTACCATGTGCAACCATCCAGAATGTCCAATTACTGCAGTCATAAACTATATTCAACGTAATGTTTTTAACTTATCATGCCTTCAGCCTTTGACCTTCCAACCTCAAATCATCGAGTTTTTCATTCTTACTTGTTATAGTTCAGAAACCAAATTCTTATTTGAGCAACTGAAACCTTGACCTTTGTCCATACGACACCAAAAACAATTTGTGTCTTTCTTTCAGTAATGTTAGTAATGCATTTCAGTTACAGAGACCTTAACTTTGCAACTTATTAACCCCAAAAATAAACTGCTTTTTACGTATCTCAATATGCAAACCACCGACATAGTTTGGTCAACGTACGTATTTTAGAAATAAAGGTTTTTGGTGAACTGACATAGGAGCTGATGGACGAATGGACGGACAGCTAGATGATAGTCACAACAGTGTCGTCAAATATGTCCGTTTTGTTGTAATTACTATCACTGTTTGCATAGATTTCTGGTGTCAAGACTATGTATGGTTTTCCAAGTATTTTCCACGCTCTCCACTATCCAGCACTTCTCTAACAATCTTCCAATTCCCAACATTTTTTTCAACCAAATTTAGTCCACACTAATGCGCACTCAAGACCTAGGAATTTTCGAATTCAAATGGAGGAAGCCAGTCCAAAACCAACCAGACACCTCAGTGTCATATCCTCAAAATTGCATGGCATGAGGTTTGATTTTAAGTTTACTTTTGAATTAATTTTATCTAGTACTTATTCTGGAATTATTTTTTTCAAGAAATGGCAATTCAACCAGTTGACGTTTATAGGACCTATTTAGTTAACCTGAATATAAATTTAGTAATTCTGATTGACCAATTAGATTTAAGACCCCTAATAATGGTATCTTTATGAAATTTAGTAAATTTATTTTCAAATATATTTTATCTTAGAAACATATCATTACTTTCAAAATATGTAATTTTTTCACAGTGCATTTCCTATGAGAATATTTCTTTGTAACTCCTAAATGTGCAGAGGTAAAGGAGTTTGCCTTGACGTTGGATAGACTGTAGTTACGTATTATTCTTTGGGTGATAACTCGTGACGTTTTCTAAAAACATACCACTCTTTCTGTTTGATTTATGTGTGGTCATTGAACGAGGCAAATTGTCTTTTCACATATAAAACTGTACTCTTGCAAAGTGTTCGTTATCATTGGATGAAAAGTTTCCTTTCCCTTATATGACACTTATTATGTTCTATACATGCATGTGTCATCATCGAATGAGTGTACTTTTCTTTAAATAATACGCTTTCTGAAACTGAAATACTCAGTGTGATGAATTTTGGAGTTCCTCGTCGAAAGTATTAAATTTCGAAACCATACAGTACCAAAAGTAATTGTGGCGCATACGATTGAAAGAACCCAAGTCTTTTACATCTTCGAGACATTCGCAGTATAAGTTGTCTCGCTTGAAGAATCCTTGCAATTCCAGTTCTAATTATTAGCATTTAAATGTCTAATATGTCATAAGTTTATTCAGTTTGTTCAATACATTTTTAAAAAATAAAGTGCTCGTAGTGTCTGGAGCTGTTGTACTAAAATATAATTGAAACAAAGCATCATACTCTCAAAGCAATATTATCAATATAAATAGAGTGGGATATTCTTTATTTGTAATTTTAATTCCAACTAAAGATAAATAATTTCCATGATTACTGAGTAGTGGAATCATTTATGGGAAATCTTAAAAATTTATATTTACTTTAACAAATGTGAATGGGCCAAATACTGATGGCCCATTTTATATATCAATTGGAAGAATATATAGAGGGAAGTAGTCTTATTACTGGTATGGATGCCAATATTAGTTGATCCTATTTTGGACATACAAGTAGAGTGGATTGCAATGGGGTGTGGATGGGGAGCAAGATGAACATAAGGCCATATAATATATATTTTTATTAGGTTTAGGGACAAATATGGTTTTAATGAAATATGGTGTAATTTATATCCTGATGGAAAATTATTCACATGGCATTCCATTCATTTTCCTCGTGTTGTCTGTATACTTAATCGTTTATATAGAGTCCAAGAGGTTTCGTATAAGTGTATTGAAAGGAAAAGTATGTCAACCATTTTTTCGAATCACTCAAAAATTACTTTGTATTTAGAGCTTCTTTTTTGTTAAACGCTGTTTCGGAGATGGACAACTGATCCTGCTGTGAAATGTTAAGTAGTGAAAGGTACAATCTGTGACGAAACCATAAAATTTGCATAAAGAAGGAAAAAAATCTCATATAAATGTAACAAAGGCTGGCAGTCGTTTATGAAAACGATTATTGTAACATAAATTTCAAATGCTTGATAAAGTGACTGAGGAACAAACAACAATATATGATGATAAAATCAAAGGGGTTATTCCTAGATAGAATGCAGAGAGAGAGAGAGAGAGAGAGAGAGAGAGAGAGAGAGAGAACACAAAAGTAATTTCGTTGGATGTTTAGAGAAACGAAATTTGAAAGGAAGGTCATTAACAAAACTGAAAATTGAATGAGAGGAAATATATGATACAAATATAGATGACCATTGGTTGTTTTTGCACATCAGTGAAATTTGAATTGCAAATATTTTGTTGGCATAGGCAATATCCACTCGCAACAAACAGCACAAAATATGTAACAAGACGATATACGGATTATTTCGACATCTTACAAGATCAAACTGGTGAATGTCTGACAATGTTGAAATCTTTGCACGTAGAGATGTTATCATGTATAGATCTGCTCCTTGAGTACAGATTTTTTTTTTATATATACAGTTGAAGCTGTGCTAAACATTTCGTCGTAACATACCCATAAGCCATCAACGTATAATGTGAATACTTTCATTAGTTAGACAGGTACCTCATATTGTCACAGTGTAGAAAAATGAACATGTATATAATATCTCCGTGAATGTATTTGAAATAGTTGTAGACAATTACATTAGGGTAGGTATAACGATAGTGAAAGATTTATCCAGATTGGTGTCAACTCGAGTAAGCAGGAATCATGCGCAAACACACATCTCCAAAAATACTTTAATTGTTTTAAATGCAATGGAAAAATTATGAAATAACAAAAGACAGTGTTACAGGACAGGCAATTCGATATAGATCATATATGAACTGAAACGTTATCACTTGTCACATTCAGACATTGTCATCTTCAATTGTAAGTCTGAGATGGAGTGTATTTCGATTTTGAGAGTATCTTCAAACCGTACTATCTGTAGTATCACGACTCTATGGTCTTACAATTAGTAACAGAAAAGAGCGGAAAAATAATTTTCCTAAAATGGAACAGATAATTTATTTCCCTACAATACAAAGTGAAAGTTTAAAAAGAACTTGCTATCAGAATTATAGGCAGAAGGTTTAAATTGTTGAATATGTAATTCGCGCATAACTTGCAGGAAAATTCCAAACTTAACATTTGCCCCTGAACTGATCTGACAGATTTGGGATGGCCAAATTATGTAAAAGAATTTATCGAAAATTTTACTATGGTTTTAGTTTAATATTTCGCAAAGGAACTGAATGTGAGAATCTTGTGGACGTACACATTACGGTCAACAATTATTGGTTGCCTGTCTTTGGTAATGATTCTGCTAAATAGTTCGTACAATACAGGTAAAGGTTGCAGAGGAACCTCCATTATCTTC
>JAECUM010014227.1:0-35884 GCA_016617855.1 Megalonaias nervosa | reverse complement strand
CTGTATTATATTATCTACTATTCAACATTTAATCATATGCTGTAATATAAAAGTTTTATGGTGTACAGTTTAAAGCCAGATATGAAAATATACAATGCAAAATTCCATATTGGTCACCTGCCTTAAGAATAATCCTTTCATCTTCGGCCAGGGTCTGATTTGCCTTTCTCATCATTATGTACTAACGTCACTTAACAGCCATCTGCCTCATCCAGCTAAACAATTTCCACAACGACAAATAGCTGCTTATGAGAGATTGCACTGTAATTAATTACTGATCATAAATGCAACTATAACCATAACAAGAATGGTGGACAAGTGCAGCAATGCTAGTGACCACTGCCTCTATATCATTTTCTTTTTAATTTATACACACTAAAAATATTAAAAGTAAACTGGAGATTACAATTTCCAACTAATTTTTAAATTGTTTCCAGACCCCCTGCCACTCAAATGATTAGGGATATTACCCCTCCTGTCTCACAATGCATTCTTCATTTCTTTACCAAAAGTATGCCTCCCAAATCAATGAAACCCTCCTACACTCCTAAAGTTCTTGGATGTTAAAAAACACATAGCCTTTGGTAGTGATATATAAGCTAACATTCTTTCTAAATGTAATTCCATGTAGCAACTTTAGAACTGTAAAAATTGTAATAAAACATGATAATTACAGTGTGACGCCGCTATAGCACGCTCCGTTATAACACGAATTCGAATAACACAAATACGGATATAACACGATCGTGGCGTGGTTCCCAAAATTCCACATGGATGTATTTTTTCTCGTACACGAAAAATAATTTCTTTCTTAAAAGTACGAAAAATAACGTGTAAAAGGATTATTATCATTTTTCTGTAGAGATCTAATAAAAGACGATCGTGGCGTGGTCCTCAAATTTCATATGCAGGTATTTTTCCTGAAATATGCACCCTTCATCAAAGAAAGCAGTGAAATCCTAAATATACAGGGTAGTGTTGTTTTTTTGTATTTTTTAAAAAAAAATAATAATTCCCTCAAAACTGCCAATAAATTGTATCAATGTATTATCATAGCATTTGGAAAATGCTCATAACACACTGACACACACTGAGACACACATGCACACACACACACACACACACACACACACACACAAACAGGCACAGACACACAAACACACAGACACACAGACACACAGACACACACAAAGACACCTGGTCCTTTGTTTGCCATGAGGTCCCTTACTATGCCATATCTATTATAGTATACCAAATGCAATTTCGTTTACACTGAACACTTTAATTTAACTTTAATCGTTACATTTTTACAAGTTAGTATATGTGTTTTCACCAACTGTCGCTCGTGAATATTTTAGATGCAAAAAAACCTTTGCAAAGTGTAACATATGCATGTAAAATTTGACCCCCCCCCCAATAAATGTTTAATATATAATACAGGCTCAGCTTTTAGAAATATTGTTTGTGTTTGGATTTTATTTGGGCGTAAGCAGGATAGTTGCGACAGTATTCCATTACCTGAAGTTTGCACTAAAGTTCTAAAGAGAGCAGTATAATTTGAGAAATTTGTAGATATACTTAACATGACATATCTGTCTTCTTGGTTTTAAAGACTAATTTTATTTATATCATCGGAATCAGCGCCTTGATCATAATAATATATCTTCAGATTTCTGGAAAACTCTGTTGCTTTTGAGAATCAATGACCGTCGTTCGAAAATGTTCTCTTCCCATGACGGGATACAGACGGTAAAGGTCGTTACCAGCGCCGTAGAGAGCGATCACGGGCCCTGGGGTAAGAAACACCCGGGCCTCTCCTAGTTCTTGTTTCTTTTACAAAATTTAAAGTGTTTTCGGCCCGGGCCCCCAGAAGTAGTGGTTTATAGGGGTTCTGGCTTACCTAGCCCACTGCGTGGTCTAGGTGAGTGAGTGGTCTAGGTGAGCGAGGAACCCTCATAGAACTCTATTATTGGGGAATGGGGGTTCTGCCTCACTTGTTTGGTGGTGGGTTTCTGGCTCACTTGTTTACTGCTGGTGGTTCTGGCTCACTTGTTTGGTGATTGGGGTCTGGTTCACTTTTATTTTCTTTGGGGTTCTGGCTCACTCTTTTTTTTACTGTGTGTGATAATGTCCATGGGCGATGGTGTGAATACCATCTATTAGAGGTGTGTTTGTAGTATAGTGAAGAGATGTCTCTTCCGTGTTATCCCTGGGATATGGAGAAGTTAGGTCTGAGTGAGAAGAACCCTGATCCAGAGGGAATTAAGTGAGGAGGAGTCTCAAGCATGGTTGAAGCGTGCGATGAAGTTGATAGCGTAATCGAATAAGGATCTGAGTTATGTGCCAGAGATGATCTATTATGAGGAGAGTGATGAGGAGGAGGAGGACGAGGAGTGGGTGAGGAGCAGTCACCGTCATCAGCGTCCAGTGCAGAGGTACAATCAGGGGTATTACATCAGGAATAAATTGAAGCGTTTTCATTTGACGGAGCCTGAGCGAAATGAGTTTAATTACTGGCTGAATAAGGTGACACGAGTGCAGTTGATGGATCGTGCAAAATTAATCAAATCTGAGTACGTGTTTAAGCGTATTTTTGAGAAGATGGGTCTTCATGAGCAATGCGGAAACTGTAAGAGTGTTTCTGGGAAGAGTTTGATGAAGGAGTACGATAATATTATTTCGTAGGCCCTATCTTAGCCAGGGAGGCGATAGTAATCTACGAGTTGAAGTGTTCAGGATAGTCAAACCATTTGACGAGCGATTTTTTCCCCTTGGTGGAGAGGACTTTTTCAACTCGGAAGACGTCTTGGCTTGTTTTTTTGTAATTCCTCTTCGTGAAAAGACCCTTGGATGGGTTTTCCTCAGGAATCTTGGAAGGTATAGGTGACTGGAATGGCTTTTTGAACGGTATTGACAACGAAGACTTCTTCGGTCCAGTTGGGGGTGTATCCTTTGTAGGAGGTGGATTTTTGTCTACTGATTCTAACGTGATCCCCTACTTTGAATTTGGATCTAAAAAGTTAGGCCTCTGCGACCTGTTGCTATTGAGTTTTGAAGGAGGCTTCTGCGGGAGTCATGCAAATGTTTCGATGCCAGGTATGATTGTAGTGGTTCACGAGGTCTGGAAGGAATTCTAAGTATCGGTGAGTATTATCGCGGATGAATCTTTTCCACATGCGATGTTTGAGAGTTCGGTTAAATCGTTAGACGACAGAGGCCTTGATAGGATTATGTGCGCTGTACAAGGTGATGTTATTTTTAAAAGCCAGTCTGAGACGGTTTTGTTATAAAATTCGCTCCCGTGATCTGCCCATAGTTTATGAGGTTTTCTTTTTTGGGTGATTTGATCCAGAGCCTCCACGATGGAAGTTCCTTTTTTGTTGTGGAGAGGAATGACCAAAGCATATTTACTGAAGACATCGGTGACTGTCATGAGATAATGGAAACGATCATTGTAGGAGCTATACTCCCTCATATCGATGAGATCTTCTGAACATATCTGGTCTACATCTACAGCGAGCATGGACATCCATAGCTCCCCCGAGAATTTGTCGATGTCCACATCCTTTACAGTCTCCGACGAACAGATTTCTTTCCTCGCGAAGGTCTTTGCAGCTCGTATTGAGCTCGCAGTTTCTGCAAGAGTGCATGTTGTGTACAAAGTCATGGTACTAAGCTTTACCGGTGACGATGTGCGCTTTTTTAGAGCCGCACACAGCGCATTCGGATTTGATCATGTGTCGATTATTTTTGGTGACTACCCCGACGGGGTCGACACTCTCCGTCTTGGCTTTACACTTAAGGCACCACAAGATCATGATGGTTATATGAGTGACAATACTTTTTCTACGGGAGAGTTTCCGTGATACCTGCTTTGAATGTAAACGATGCAGTACCACTCGCAGGTGCTATCGTTGATGTTCTGAAGTTGTAAGGAGTTATAGACCGCTCCTTTTTTGCGCGGAGCGGAGATAGCGTATGACTTCATCAGGTGGAAGCAAGCAGAACGAAATGCTCGACATCGTGTGAATGAGAATCATTGACATTGGCGACCCAGTGTGTACCCTGTCCATCGTAATAACTTTGGATATTCACGACGCAGCTCTCGTCAGGTCTGATCTGTTCAGGAAGTTGGTCTATGAAAAAGACTAATCGGAAAGTAGGAGAGGCTAAGAGATGCTCGAGATCAAAGTTGCTTAAGACCTTTTTTTCTCATGCCTTTACCGCGCGTGGTGCCTGTCAGCTGAAGTCCTTTGCCGATGCCGAGCAATCCTGGCAGTAAAGTTCCGGCGATGCCTGCGAGCAGGGGAGTGATAAATCCTCCTTGTTTGGGCAGTTGCTCCCCGGATAAGTTCAGAACGAGTCACAATCCCTTCCCGTGAGAGATTTTCACTGGTTCACCGGAGAACAATTCCTCCATGAAAGACAAGCAGGATATCAGGACGAATCCTGGGGTTATATCGTCGAAGTCGATCTGGAGTACCCAGCCCATCTCCACGACGCTCATAACGAGTATCCCTTCCGCTCCTCATCACAGTCCCCATGCTTTCTCCCCAATAACTCCAGCAAAAAACGCAGTTCGACATCGGAGAGACCAAAGTAAAAAAAAAACTCGTACCCAATCTCTATCACAAAACAACACGATATGATATACTATCGACTCCTCGAACAAGCTCTTCAACATGGTCTCGCTCTTTAACAAGTTCATCGAGCTCTCAAGTTTAAACAATCTCCATGGATGAAATCCTACGTCGACTTCAATACCCAGCAACGCGCCAACGCCACCATGAACAACAACGTCTTCGGGAAAGCCAAGGAAAACATCCGACGCAGAAAGAAATTCTAAATCGTCAATAACTCACGACGACGAGATAGGCTCGTAACCAATGATGCCTTCGTCAGCATGAAAATCTTTGACGAAGAACTCGTCGCCATCGAATCCAGAAAAACACATCTCATGCTCGATAAACCCATTTATGTCGGTCCAGCCGTTCTCAACCTCTCCAAAATACTCATGCATGAGTTTCATTAAGACTTCATCCGACAATGCAACGGAGATAAAGCCAGATTACTCATGACCGATACAGACTCGCTCGTCTACGAAATTCACAAAGGACTATGTTTACGCAGATCTCTATCAAGATCGACATCTCTATGATCTTAGCGATGATCCAGAAACAAACCCATTTCACTGCCAAGACAATAAAAAGAAACTCGGAAAGTTCAAAGATGATACTTGTGGCACACCAATCACAGAATTCGTAGGACTTCGATCCAAAATGTACTACATTACACTCGAGGATGATACCATCAAGAAAAAAGCCAGCCAAAGGAGACAAAAAAACAAAACAAAACCAGTCATCGGTCACATTGCCACCATCGATCATTACATACAGTCCTTACAAGGACATTTCCAGTACTACTCCATGAGAACCTTCCGATCACAACGACATCAACTATCCACACTACTCATTAACAAAAAGGGGACTGCTTCTTCGACGATACACGCTCCTCCAGCGATGGTATTCACACCCTCGCCAATGGACATTATTGCACGCTTTAAAAAAAAAACAAAAAAACAAGGAAAAAAAAGTGAGCCAGAACCCCCATCACCAAACAAGTGAGCCAGAACCCCCACCAGTAAACAAGTGAGCCAGAAACCCCACCACCAAACAAGCGAGGCAGCACCCCCATTCCTCAGTAGTAGAGTTCTATGAGGGTTCCTCACTCACCTAGACCACGCGGTGGCCTAGGTGAGCCAGAACCCCCAAAACACCTCTACTACTGCCCCATTATGGGCCCGGGCCCCGGGGATATATCAAGGAAAAGTAAAACACAACAGCTATGTAGCACCATTATCCCACCCAACCCAAACCCTACTGTGTGGTGATAGATCACATTCATGTTTTTAGTACCAATCAATTGGCATTCAATCAGTTTTACCAACAGTAAATTGCACTCTCCTTGCTTTGATATGTAATTGCGATCACTGCATTTACTTCGGACCCATTCAAGTTTGATTCTACTGAACTCCGGTTCAGACTTGCTCGATGTATTCGGGTAGACCCAATATTTTATGCAGAGTCACCGTGATTCCGTCAAGCTCTGCTTTTGCACGAACACTGAAACATCTACTTATTCTGATTTACAAGCAGGATATACCATGACATATCTGATAATTTTTCTTTCATTCATTGACTGATAGGTCAGTAATTGATTAATCCGTCAATCGATATTTACCGGTCTTGATGTTAGGATCTATTTTCAATAACCGACAGGGTCACCATACCATCATTTTACAGATCCTGGCTAAATTTCACTCATCCTTCATCAATCAAACAGAAGTCATTTCAGTTCCAAATTCAACATTTATTAGTCATTATTCGTTAATAACAACTCAAAACAATAACAACTGTATTTCACAAACAAGACTATTTGAAAGCTGAAAGTTCATATTCGTATAGTATCTAATTTTGAACAATCTATTGGCTGCTTTGTTGCTTAGTTAATTGGTTGGTTCATTGGTTCGTTGAGTATTATTGGTTGGTCCGTTGGTTGGTTAATATTCATATTTATCCTAAGAAAAAGCAATATCTATCTGTGAAGGGAACATCTCATATAATTTACTCATCGATGAATATTACATTGCTGCTAAAGACAGACGAATGTACAGACGAGACAGACTAATGTACAGACAAGACAATATTTGTTTTAATGCATCAAAATATGTTGGTTCATTTTTTTTAAAAATGAAACCTCGTGGCTGACATAGGCAAAACATCCAAAAATGAGTGTGTTGCTGTACAGTAGTAGTGCATTGTACTATAAAAAGTCATTGGATAATGAAAATCATTGAGGGACTCCAAAAATAGAATTCCTGAAGAGACCATATAAATATACCAAGTATCCTGACTGCCTGAACTAACTTACCTATTCATTTATCTATCTAATTTACCTATTCGTCTGAAGTAGTTGCTATTTTAGGTAGACAACTTTTGACCTGTATTTATTTGAAAACCGTGCCTTTCATTCAGAAGAGGAGGGTAATTTGGTGTAATTTCTGTGTGTCAGAGCAGAAAATTTAACAAACAATTTTAATTGGTCTTTCTCTTTTGGTTAAGGGGAGAAGGACAATTTTAGCAGCTATATGAAAAGTACATTGCTTATATCTCTTGATATCTATATGTGTTCTTTCTGGAATATGGATTGTTTTCCTTCTTTGAGAAGGCAAAAATATGATGTAAGAACACCATAAGAAATTATTCGTTGTTTAATTATGTAAGTACTCTCTCTCTCTCTCTCTCTCTCTCTCTCTCTCTCTCTCTCTCTCTCTCTCTCTCTCTCTCTCTCTCTCTGACAATTCTTTACAGTTTTACGACATAAAATTCTAGATTTTTGATATGTTTCTCATAATTACAGTTACAAAATCTTTGCTACCAAAATAATGTAAGATACCCGTTCTAAAGTTGCTAGTGTGAAAAGATATAATAGCTATATTGCCCTTTATACTAAATTGGATCTTAAATTTGCCTTTTCTATAGCGTGTCATCAATTAATTGAATTTCATAGAGCCGAACCTTTGTATGGCATCAAGCGCCTAGAATAGTGTGTGCGCACGTGTGTGTGTGTGTGTGTGTGTGTGTGTGTGTGTGTGTGTGTGTGTGTGTGTGGATGGGAGCCATGCGAAGTATGTAAAAGAAGTATATAGGGGGACACCTTAAGGTTATATGGGACCTTTTGGGTCACTTGACATTAACATTACGGCTTTAAAATTGGACCGTATGGGGTCTATGAGAATTTACAATAAGTCCATAGGTTTACTATTATATGTCTGTATAGGGTCGGTAGGAATTTAACAGCAGGTAGCTATTTTGACACAATAGACCGTTTGTCAAATTGAGTATTACATTATGTACTCAATAGAAATTTAACATAGTCCTACAAACCATCACATATTCCTACTGACAATCCCGAACGATTATTGAAGAAAAAAAACGTAGTCTTAAAGACCAGTACCTGCGCTTACCTACTAACCAAAACACAGTAGTACTGGAGGACACCTGCATCTACTGACCAGCACATACACGTATTGACCACCAAAAAACATATACTGACCAACGGCCTTACTGACTAACACACACTTAATAACCAAAACAGTCTTACTGACCAGCATCCACATGTACTAACGAACACTCACGCCTACTAACCAATACAATACTACTGATTATCACCCACTCCTACTGAAGAAAACGCATACATACAAACAGATTCGTAAGCGTCGTACGTAAAGTAATGGGGGTAAATAACGAAGATTAACACCTAAATTTAGACAGACACTCAGCCTTTTCACTAAACAATTATAGCAAGGGACCTAGAAGCATTACCTTTACCTTAGATTATGTTGACAGTATAGGTAAATTTGCATACTTTGTACTGATGTTATAAATAACTGTAACCAAGACAAACAACTCATAATATCTCTAAAATGACCTGGCTTTAAGTGATAATGAAATTAAAATTCTCTCAGCGGAGACCAAACAAGTCCGAAAATATATAAATTATAGCCGATGCTAAAGTAATACTAAAGTTCTGAAACTATTACGGAATTTTCCAGAGACTGAAAATACCCCGGAAAATGGAAAATGTTGACTTAAACAAAATGTAATCCTTAAATACACAAAACAATGAAAAAGTATCGAAGACTATAAAAAAATATCAGGAAATATTTTAAAATATTTTATATGGCTAAGGCGATAGTAGTAATAAAATTCTGAAAGGAATATATAATTTAGCAGTCACTGAAAAAATACATGAAAAATGTACAAGTTATTGCTTAGTCTAAATGTAATACTAAAATTCCTAACCTAATAAGAAATTTAGCGAAAACTAAATGTGCGAAACATTTTTTAAATATAGTAAAAGTAATAAAAATAAAATTCCGAAACTAAAACAGAATTAAGCGCAAAATGAAGCAAATTATAAATATGTGAAAGAGTCTAAAGTGATACCGACAGTCTGACACTAGTACGGAATTTAGCGGAGACTAAAAAAGACATTCTAAAACTAAGTAAAAATATGTTTTTAGTTTTTAAAAATTGTAAATATAGATACAACTTTGCAGATTTATATTTTTAACAAATTGTGCAAGTAAAACTCGAAACCTATAGGTCGACTGAAGCTATTTATGGAAAAAAAACTCAAGCTTACTATCCAATATCAAAAGGTAATTTGAAAAGGGACAAAGGTTAAGTAGTAACTATCACATATAATTGCAATTAAAGGCGGTTAAATTACCATCCAATACCACACACAATGAAACTTATGTGAAAGAGTTTTTTTTAAAAACTAATTTTCTGTTATTTCGTTTTCTATTTTTTATTTATTTATTTATTTATTTATTTATTTATTTATTTATTTATTTATTTATTTATATATCGAATGATTGAGCTGTATCCCTTTTCCGAGAGACAAACGGGGCCCTTCAATGGCCCTTACTCTGACACAAGCAAAGAAAAAAATAATTGCTCATTTATCATAATCTGCAACTATCTTCAACCTTTTCCTCGTCCGATTGAATTGCTGCTCGCATCGTCGCCATTCTTGTTTTAATTGATGCAGCAGCGGCTGATGATGATAATCGTTGTTTGACCATTCGGGGTGTGGCAGGTTTATCTTTCCTGGAATTTGCAAAAGACGTTTCTCATATGGTTGTAGTAGCAATAGTAAATGAGGTTTCTATCTCCGAGGCCCCATTCCCCTCCAACCCTTCTATGTTAATATTTTGTTATCAGCCTTTTCTAGTCCAAAAAAATGACTTTCACATGATAAGGCTTTTCTAGCATATTTCTGACAAAATATGTTTGTCGGGGGAAGGGAGTCTCGGAAATAGAAACATCTCATTTACTGTTACCACTACAACCGTCATATTGAGTTTAAATCATTTAAAATAAAAATAACCAAAAATATAATACGGGGTCCTTCTCTACTTTCAACAGATTTCTGTACACTCTCCCTCCATAATCAACCCCGGGTGAGTGCAAAAAGAGCACTCACAACGTGGTGACATGGTGGGAGAATGTGCTTTTGTCTGTTGAAGTTAAAAACATGGGGCGGAACCCCAAATTAGATAAGGGCTGTATTATATATATATAAGCTGACCAATACTTGGAAATCTAAAAATAGCTTACACAATAGGCGTGGCTTATTTATTGTTGTATTTTTCTTTTTATTTTAATTATTATCTCTGAAAAATTCTGGAAGAAGAAAGAAACTTGAAAAAATCATAAAAACAAAGATACTTTTTCTTACAAAAGCAACAAAAAAGATATTATTCATCAGTAAATAAAAATATAATTATTTATAAACAAAATTTATTATGAAATGCAATGGAGACAACCTATCAGAGTTATCTTCCTTCAAAATACAAAGAGGACCTTTAAAATACAAGAAAGACAGACATATTTATCTCCCTTCAAAATACAAGGAAGACAGACAGAGTTATCTCCTTTTAAAGAACTCCCTCTCCTATTATTAATATATTGACAGTAGATATCAGGAATAATTCATTATAGTGTTTATACAAATAAAATTTAATTTTTCCGCTTACTTTTCGATGACATTCAAATAACTCTTTCTTTGCTATCCTGGTGAGGATATACTTACAACCTCTTGAAAAAAACCTTCAACCGGTATAGGTCAATATTTATTTTTGTGTATTTTTCTTGACTGATCGGATCATGAAGATTCTCGTATTTCAACATAAGCTCATCTCTCAGCTTTTCAAGATAATCAAAATATTTGCTGTTATGTGATTTAATAAGCGAGAGTTTTATTTTATCAAATTTAATAAAACAAATACCTGAAATTTTATCATTAAATTCTTTGATAATTGCTGGCCATTAACCATTATTTTTTTCATTTTCCTGCTAACTCCATCGGCTAATGTTAAACTTTCGAACATTATTTATAAAGTTTAGACAAAATTAATTGCGTTGTGTCCAATAGCTAACGTATTAATTCCGTCCTCACAATACCTCTTATCATCAAAATAACTTAGTCCACGTTTAATAATTGGACCTGTTTCAAGTTTGTGATGATTTGTTCTGAAAACACTTGTTTTAATAACATTAGTGCAGGTTTTAGCGCTGCTTTAAAATCATCAAATTTCATACATCTTTCTCACATTTTATTTTATAAACAAGTGAATCCGTGTCAGTAAATAGCAACTCCGAATCTGGCCACTTCTTTTTGGTAAAATTATAGTGAAAATCGTACATTAGCCATTTTGATAATATCAAGTACAGCTGCACCAACATAAATCGGTTTATTTAACTTTAAATTTGTTTTTCGCCGCTGTATTGCAACAAGATTTTCATTAAATATTTTCATACTGACAAAACCGTCATCGTTGACTAATTTATTTCTGTGATTTACATCATTTACAATTTCAGTATTGACTGGCTTTCTCATATTTTCCATCTTCTTACCGAGCACGGAATTGTTCATCAACTTGGAAAAGATTTTCTCAAAGTCGGTCTTAGCAATAGCACGACGTTTGGTATTTAAGTCAATATAATCTGCCATCCACCGTGATTGATTAAATTTTAGCACGCGATGAACTTTTCTCAGAATTAGTCCAGCATCTACTGCTTGTTTTAAATTTTTGTAATGTATCACGTAATTTCTTTTATTGTACAAATTTGGAGCTAGTTTATTAATAATCGAATTTTTTCCTGTTGTCATTGCCTTTTGTTCAGGCGATAATAAATTATAATCGATCATCATTGACTCTGCACAAAACGGGTAGTCGTTATGTAGATCATGTAACGAACTAGGATAATCGAGATCGACTTCAACAAAATAACTGACATTTTCTGGTAAATCTTTTTCAGTTTCTTTAAGAAACTGATCTGGAGCTATCCAATGAAATCCACTACACGGCATTGGCTCTGACATAGCATAACCATACAAATTATTAGGGAGCAGATAAATGATATAATTTGACGGTAAATGTTTATCGTAATTTTTTAAGTATTTATTATTAGCTACCGCATATTTTTTGTTATAACGCTAATTCCGCCTCGAATGCCTTTTTCAATAAAATTAAACATATCAACGTCAGCTGAGAGATCCAATTCTATCCTGATTGTTTTCAGCAGAGCATTCCATGACAATTCTAGCGCAGAATAATACCAACACGGATCTAATCCATAATTTTCATGACATCTTTACGAAAACTCTCGAAAACATCTGCTAGTAATAATACATCTGTTTCCAAACATAAATCATGATAATCACCAAGTGTCTTACAACCAAATTTATTTCAAATTTCTTGGGCATATTTGAACTCATCATCTGTAATAATTTCATCTTTTAACTGAGAGTAAAATTTATCTTTGTTAGGAAGAGAGGTTTCATCAAATCTGCTCCAGTTATCGACATATTCATACGGAAAGACACATTTTTTGTCAGAGAGACATAGTCTCCACCAAAAAAAAACCTTTTTAAATCATTGAAACTGCTACAACCTTTTACAAGCTCATTTAATGGTGCTGCCATAAATTGCAGACTGTCGATGAAACGTAATTTGCCAAGCGTAACTGACATATACTTTTCAAAATTGTTTGGAATACATTTTTTTATGCTATTTAATTTTAGTTCAGATTTAATTTCCTCATCGCCAAATACTTCGACAATGATATGACTATCATAACCACGAAAATTATGTAAAACGACAGGAATAAAATCTGGCTCATGAAATTTCAAATTACAATTATTATGTAATGCTCCGCGATATTGGCCGGTTAGATGACAGTGATCGCGCACTTTATCGTTACCTAGATGTTACTCGCTGATATGACAATTAAGTGCCTCATCAAAATCAAGTTGTTGTTTGGATGTTATTTTTATTGGAGCTGTTTTAGATAATCTGTTGAAAATGTTATTGACATCGTCTATTAAATTTTTAGTAACCATACGGCAGGACTTTCAGATTCGTCATTTTTACAGCTGTACAATTTTATTAGACTTGAAAAATTATCGTTAGCGCAACAAATTATTTTGCTCCACAGGGAACATGTTGTTGTATTTTTCTAGTGATTGATTTATTTGGATCATTTTCTGCGCCTGCCACAGGAACAAGTAGACACTCGAAGTCAGTGTAATTAACAAACGGAATATTTAATTTATGGTTGTAATTTTTAAATTTTAATACTTTTTCATTTTCTCCTGTCATTGTTATTCTTTGAACATTAACACGGTATTTAAGATGCTCTTGCAGTTTTTCATCTTTAGAGAAACCTTGTAAACAACGGTAGCAGAAAGATTTCTTATTTTTATTTTTATTATATTGTCTGCCAACTAGGCCGTTAAAGCATTTTATGCAAACGTAATGATTCCTATAAAACAGCAAGTTTATTGTCGATTGCGAAGCTTTTTCTGAAATATAACTTGCACAGACATTTTCACGCTCGTCAAGACCAAATATATTAATCGAAATATTATTTTGCTTTTCTAACTTTGGTATTTGATTTTCTGCAACTGGAAAGTCAATGTCATTAAAATTTAATTTTGATACGTGACTAAAATACTTGTCAACGCGATCAGCATTTTTTTCTGCTGGAAACATCGCAGAAAGAATATCCCACTGGAAACATCTGTTATCAAAGTTTTTTACATTTATGCAATATTTTTTGTTTTTAATTTTTTGAGGGAGATCAACGTAAGAACTACCGCGAAGTACGTTATATTTTACCGTGTGAAATAAAACTTTTTTTATCATTTCAAATTTCCAACCTGATCCTGATGCTGTAAATTCCTCCAATTTTTTATTTATTTCTTTATTTTCATCAGCGACTGAGGAAATATTTGTTCCTGCTAATATTTTTCGTGATTTAGCTGTTACATATGGTTCGGTAATCTCGTTGGTGAAATCTATATTTTCAAAGATTATATCAAGTATATCTTTTTGAAGTCCATATGACTTTGATAAAATAACATGATACTGCACTATTAGCTGGATACCTTTACGAACTGCAAGTTCTCGCGTTACAATTGTATACAGAAAATGAAACAAATTTGTAGAGTTAAAATTTGCTAAAATGATTTGTTTATCAGACCGATAGCTGTTATCAAATCCTGCAAAAGCGGTGGCTATTTTTGTAGGTTCTCCTATAAGGCTCTTTTTGGCTGTATCACGTAATTTCAGCATTGTTATATAATGTAATATTAAATTTTTAATTGATTTTGGATCAATATCTCACCACACACTGCGCACGCGCTAGTTGAATAATCAATTAGAGATATAAATTGCTTACAGTATAATGGCACAAAATCTGACAAGCGCAAGCGAGCAAGAGTACTACTATGTTCATCTTAAATACAACGAGTACCCGGGAAATATGTTAAGGTCGGTGATACATATCAGATATAGAAAACCGTTCGGGAAAGCAAAACCAGTTGGTTATAAGATCAGCGCTAAAGGCGATAATACCGACCGAGTCGATAATTTTAGGAAAGATTTTTTTTACACATTGTTTTGTGATGAAATTCCAGAAAGGCAGCGAGTATATCATGTTAATGGTGTGGTTACCGATATTAATATTGAAAACTTTTCTTTACAAAGTGAGTTTCAACCTCATCCCTTGTTCGATTTTTACGAGGCGAACGATAATGGAATTATTCGAAATATCCAAACGAAAAAATTTTTTGGTTTTATGAACAACAGCGGTTATCTTAAAATAACTGTTAGAGGAACGCAAACAGACAAAGTTGATTATTTATCACATCGTTTTGTTTACGAAACGATTAACGGACATATACCTAATGGTTTATTGATAGACCATGTCAACCGTGTATAAACAGACAATCGTTTAGTGAATCTCGAACTTGTCACTCAGCAAGAAGATAACAGACGAGGTCGAGGTGGTGATGGGGCTAATTTTATATGTCCGGTAAAACCGGTTGTTGCAATAAATTTAGAAAACGGAGAAAAACTTAACTTTATATCAATTTATGCTGCCGCAAAACATTTTAAAATCTTTGCAAAATCAATAAAAGATGTTGCTGATGATAAAATAAAATCGGCAACATCACAATCAACATTCGATATAATCATCTTTAGATATGATGATTAATTATATTTTCTAGCTCGTTTTTAGTTAAGCAATTGTGAGCAAACGCAATAACATCATCTTTATTAAGTTTTAGTGTAATAAATGTTCTGTCATTAAGTTTATTTTTTCTGCTGCTGTTAGCAAAAGTTTATCAGAATCACCTTGCATAACAATAACGTCAACAGAATAAGAATTATATCCTGACAAACATTTTTGTACTGCTTCGGCTAATTCTCCATAATTTAATATATTAACTTTCTGATGATATTTTATCTCGTTAGTCATTATTATTATTATAAATTAGATAAAAATATATTATAATATGGATTTGATGAAACGACTTGCTGATATCTACGCCAGGCATATAATCGCGGACGATAATTTTATAGCAGGAGATGCTATCGTCGCAGATAAACACGATTAGTTTGATTAAAGAGAAGATGACATTTTATTTAACAATGACGATGAACAAGACGAGATCGTGGACGTGGTTGATAAAAAAATTTACAGCAGACCGACAACTGGACGATAGGATGTTAAGTATCATATCGCCAAAAATAATAAAATTTAATATTACTGTTGCTGAGCAACAAATATTTTGGCAACTTATAAACCCTTTTCTTAATCTGAAAATTGCTGGCCAACAATGGAGCATAAAATACGATTTTATTTTTGTTAAAATATTTAATTTAATGCCAGTCGATAATGCAAGAAAATAATATTTAATGTCGTTGTATAGACCGGTTAAATGTAAATCTGTACTGCTAAAATACGAGCAAATTTCTAACAATATTATTTCGATATAGATTTAGTTGGAACGCAGCTGTTAAATTTATCGCTGTATCCTCTCCATTTAACTAAACTTTTATTACCTTTTTTCCTGATAACTTTTTCAATAAGAAATATATCTTGCTCATTTTTCTGCAGTTCCTGCTCGTAAAAACTACCAGTTATAGGGCTCGCCCAATAAATCTTTTAGCGCGTATGTTACAGGTATTGTCAGTAAAACTTTATCAACAACAAATACTTCTTCGCTCCAGTTTGGAGTAAATCCTTTTTCAAATGTTTTTTCGTCAGAGAAATTCTAATGTTATCACCAACTTTAAATTTATGTCTGCGGGTACATGGTTTCATTTGCAAGAATCGGATTTTTAATTGCATCATTTGGTGACATTTTTATTGAACTGTTCTTCGTGCTATTATATTTATCAACAATCCGCTGTAGATCGTCAATATATTTATTTGTATTTTTAGCTGTCAAATGTTTATGTATCAGCTGGTTTAGTGTACGATTAAATCGCTCGACGATAACGCTTTTTCCCTCATTTCCTGTAACATATTTTTTATATTATTTTGTTTCAAAAATTGCTCAATGTTTTTGTGATAAGTCCAAATTTTATTTGGTTTTCTTTCCGTACTTGTTATTATCTGTTTTAACGCATCAGTCATCAATGTTCCTGTTTTGTCCGTAACAGGTATACTAAAAATGTATTTGCTAAAAGCGTCAATAACGTCAAACAAGTATTTCTTATTATCGTTAAATTTAGCAAGATTTTAGATATCTACTAAATCTTTTGGCCAGATATCATCAACGGCATTTGCGACAACTTTGCTTCGCGGAAACATTTTTTATTTTTATGTAATTCTGATGCAAGATCATCGTACAATTCTTTTCCAAGACCTAACTTATATTTTGTTGCTATCATTCCTTGAACTAACCTTCTATCAGATCGTTCTCTCATATTTACAGGTTTCATATCACGTAGATCATCTAACATTACCTTATCACAGCCAGACTTATCTTGCTCATTATCACGATAACAGATATCATGACGCATTTCTATTGCATCAGCTTGATTATAAGGTTCTTGTCCTGGTAATGGATTATCGTTTTGGTCCAACTGTTTGTCCAGTGGATTGTATTGCCCAGTGTATTTGTGGTCAGACAATGTCCATCCTCATTTTGATTTCGGTAATTTTCCAGTAAATTTGTGGATGTCAATACCACTGCCAAGTAACAATTTTATCTTGTTCGATACAAAGATGTTTATCACAATCACAATTACATTTCATTTCATTTTATTTTATTTTTTATCGTCGACAAAATATTTTTCAGCAAAAAAATATTATTATAAATCTGAAAACAATTTATAAATTTTGACAAATTTGTTGTTTTTATTTCTAGTTTTTGGTTAAAAATCCTGTTTTTTTGAAGTGAAAATGGTTAAAAAATCAAAGAAAATCAGTCCGATTTCTTATTGTTAAGGGTCAAACCTCGAGGGATTTTACACTTGATTTTTTCAATTTTTTGATAAAAACGAAAAACTTTATTCCAAATTTTTTATTTTGGCTGATTTTTTGTCTGTTTTTGTCGATTTTTGATGATTATTTAGTAAGAGATTATAAAATTTATTAAACAATCCAAAAGTCAAGTATAAAATCCCTCAAGGTTTGACACTCAAAAAAAAGAAATTGGACCAAAAAATATTTACCTTCGTCAATTAGTCATCTACTAAAATAACTCCAGCTCCAGTTGTCGATTTCAGAAACATATTTTTTTTTCTACCACAAACAGCGCAAATGCTTTTTAACATCGTTCTATTATGTTTTTTTTTTTTCAAGTGTCTCATCTTTATTATCTGTTTTTGTTTTACATTTGAGACAGTATGTTGACATTTTTATATTTTTAAGTTTAGATAAAATCAACTGCAACCTCATCATTTGCGTGAATAGGTTGCTTGTCAAATTGTAAAATGAACTTTAAAAAATCAGGATCTCCAGAGTTTTCACTCCGAGACATCTGTCAGATAAATATGATGCAATAATAACCACAGGCGGATGTTCCAACCGGCTGTAGTTGATTAGACGAGTAATTAACTTTTTAAAATTTTTTAAAAATATATTTGTTTTTATAAGATCACTCGAAGGAAGTCCGAACGAATCAAAATAATTATTATCGTAGAGAGCAACGCAGTGAGTGCAAGATCCGTCATTAAATTTTTGCATATTTACAAGGCACGAACCGCCTGCTGGTACATTATCTAATTCGTCCTTAGAATACACTCCACGAAATCCGTCAATGTCATTCAATATTTCAATTATATCAAAATTACTCAACGGCGTATGGTGCCTGGTAGAGTCATTCCACGTCCTTTCCCTAGCAGGTTTGGAATTAGACTGCCTGCTAACCCCGCTAAAAGTGGAGCGAAAGGAATAATTCCTCCTCGTTTGGTTGCTCTCGACGACTTTGTCGTCCGTCCTCGAGGACGTTTCGTCATCGTTTTCTATGTTTAGATTTTGTCGCTTTGGCTGGTATTTTATTATTGATTGTTCCATAAAATTAAGGATAGATTTGTTTGATACCGCCTCCGGCGATTCCTTCCCCTGATATCACTTTTTTAGTTGCTCCAGATACTGCCCCTGACGCTGCCGCTAATCCAAGTGTTCCTAGTGCAGGCAAAATTTTTGGTATTGCGCTAGCTATTACAGAAAATGCTGTCCAAAAAATCCTCCGTGTTTTCACATTGCTGTTATTTGTGCAACAGACTGTTTGAGAACAAACGGTTTTCCCCGATCAAGTTTATTAATTTGCTGTTGTGTCAACATTATTTTCACTACGACGACTTTGTCACTCTCTGGGGATATCATTATAGAGACAGAATTACGTTTGGCAACCGTTGCTGATAATTTTTTAATTTTGGCCAGGTGTTAGATATATTTCTCTGGTTGTGTATTCCGTTTTCATTTTTATACTTGTTTGTCACACAAATCACACTTGGACAGTCATCCTCCCTTTCACAGAGTCAATTGTTAAAAATTTATCGCTAGACAAAAGCGCAAATACGTTTAAAGAAGTCGCTGAAACTCTTCCAAGCATCCAAGTTACTTCTATTTCCGCGGTTGAATCAATCAATTGCTCGGGGTGTTTTGATACGTCAAAGAAAAAGATCGGATAAAGCATACGAAATTCTTCAGTATTAATCTGTGATCCGCTGTCAACGTCCTGATATTTTTGCATCGCTTCTATCAGGCACATATACGCTCTCGTAACGTTTCTACCAGCGTTGGCTGTAAAATTACCTTCGATCGCTCGTTCCGGGTACTGTTTGGAGTTTATTCTGACAAATATTCTCCTGGCGTCAGCGTTATCAAAAACAGTGTTATTTTGTAGTTGGCTACCAAGTCGTGCTGTTTGTTGAAAAATAACGAATACATACCTTGGTAATTGTTCACTCGAAGTAGCTGTAATATTCAATGTATAAACGGTTGCGTTAAGAACAGTTGTTTTATATATTTTATTCTGAAAAACAAATCATTTTTGTAAAAGCCTCTAACGTTGTGTTAAGTTCTGTTAACCTAGCTACTGATGGAACAATTCGAGGCATCCACAGCGCCAATTTGGTAATCACAAATTTTGCATCCGCTCCACCAACACGAATAAGACAATTATTTTGGTCTGCCCGATCTAAAATTATAGTATGTTTCAACCCTCGAAATACCTTATGGTAGTCGTGACAAAATCCAAATATTGTGCTTAACGGTAACGGTAACATCATTGTTATTTGTTGTGATTCCGCTGCAAGCGCTTTTCGTTTGGCATAGCGTTGTTGTCGTATATTTTCAACTGCACCTCTTATTGAGTCCCCTATTGCAGCTGCATTATTAGCAGCAGGATTTTCAATTAAGTTATTATTATCTGTGTCAGGAGCACCAGCACCAGTATGAAATTCGCTTCCAACAGCTTGTCCTAATCCTGTGTCCTTGAACCACATCATATTTGTTGCGATCGATCTCGAATATTCATCGCTAAACGAAACAATATTTAATATTGTACTTGCAACTGGTAACCAATTATCAATGTCCTACACTGTTTGATTTGCTAGTTGATATCGTGCACTTTTTAAAAAAAACTCTAGCCATTATTTACAAGCGCAATTTCTGTGCCGGATGCAATATTACCATCAGCTGCTGTTAATATCCTACCACGAACTTCCAGCATAGAATTGTGTCGCAATAAAAACACGTCTTCGTCACGTGTGTTAAAAATTATTTGACCCGCTTTCTTTGGTTCGTTCGAGTTCTCGTCGAGGTATTCAATATACTCGAATTCTGTTGCTGTATTGTCGGTATCATATTCTTCACCAAAATCAAGATAATTTTTAACTGACATTTTTTATTTTATAATCGTCACATAAATTGTAATGTTAGATCTGAGGTAAATCTAAATTTCGTCTTGTTTTATTTACTAGCTTACGTACCACCTCCTCATCACGTGGCGACAGTAATATTTTGTGTGGTAGCTATCATAGCTGTATCTTTTGTTGGTGCAATATCTGATATTGCTCATTTTATTTCCACAGCGGAAGGTGTCGTGCCTATAATTTTATCAGCGATTTTTTTGCCCTACTGCACTCTCTGCTGCACTGGCTGGCCCCGTCGCAAAAGCTTTACCCGCGTCAATTGCAACTGGTGCTACTGTACTAACTCCTGGTAAAAATTCGGCAATTTTTGTAAATATATTTCAAAAAAATCCACCTACAATAGTTCTTCGATGAATGTTTCTTTATCTCATCTTGTTATTCAATATTGACCTATACAATGTATGTCATCGCGCGTAGGTGTAAGTAATACGTGATAATTTCATTGTTAAGATCTATTTGTCGTCCTGATTGATCTGTTAGTTGCATTGTTCTGCTAGTTATTTGATTTTCAGGAGTAATCGGATAGTATAATATTTGTCGAGGAGTTATTTGCATCAGTGACCCAGGCGGGACATATGGTGAAAAACTATAGATTGTTTGACCTTGACTTCCTAAAGCTGAATAAAACCCTAATGCAATAGAGCAATTAGTCAATATTGTGTTCACTTGTGTTTTGTTAACTGGCAGATCTCCGTCATATGATACACTTTGTTCTGCAACACTGCCGTATTGTTGGTTTTTAAAACCTAATAATGGTGCAATACTAGTCGCTGATGAGAAATCGATTATGAAATTATTTTTTAATGTGATTCTAGCTCTTAGATTACTATAGTTTGGAGTCAGTTCAATCAGGTCTCTTATCGTTTTGTTTCGATCAGTTACATTATACGCTCTCTGTAGTATTCTAACGGATACCCAAGCACCAGAATTAAATGTAAAGTCATCATTGACGTTTAATTTTACATTTGCCATAGAATGCCATACTGTGGCAGAAATTGATCCGATATCGTACTGTTTATTCAGATCTAGTATTATTGGCGGATTATAGTGGACAGAAAAGTTTGCGCCGTCACTCGTTGTTTGTGATGAGTCGAGTAATAATGTTGTTGACATTATATCAATGTTGTTAGATAAGATCGCTATGTAAAATTTCGTACTCGTGTGATGTCAGTAATCTGCTCGATCTAAGATTATCTAATATATCTACAATTTCGTTGTCGATTTCCGTACTCTCATTACCAGCTTCTTTTGATCTTATTTGTAATATAAGTCGGTCAACCAGTTCGGCGTTTGATGTAAAACCTCGAACACCAGATCCAATGGTCTCCTCCAGTATTTTTTTTTTTTTTAAAATCTCTTTCGTTTTCGTACTTATCAAATATTCTTTCAAAAGACCAACCTTTACCATAACCTCTTGGTTTATTTCGATACTGTGTTGTTTTTCGAAGTATTACTTCAGCAATACTTCCTTCTCTTATAAAAATCATACATTCTTAATAAATTCCTTACATCTCTTATTTTTTTATTTCTTCATCAGCATAAAAACCAGCTTCAATAATTTTTTCTACTTTTTCTGTTAAATCTTTATTTTTTTCTGCTGACCAATTTCGAATATTGCCGATGTCTTTGATATTATGTCTACCAAAAAAATTATCATATTCTTCATCTAATATTTTAACACGTGCATTTTTTCTATGAAATATCTGATTTTTGATAGGCATTATTTCTACGGTAGCTTCAGTCATTATTTTTGTTTCTCAGCTAATTCCTTAGCTTGCTCTGACAAATTCTCTATTAACCTCTTTAACTCTGTTGGATTAACCATCAGTCTTGCAATAGCATGTTGAAACATAAGAAGGTTGTTAATTAATCTGTCAAATTAGCCTGTCGTGCAACAGGATCAGCAATATTTCTAACTAGTTCCACAACAATTTTTTTTTTACTTTCTTCTTTCGATCTTTCTCCGAGTAAACCTAACAAGCCTTTTTCTTTCATTTTTTAACTAGCGGCTGTTTCTTCTGCTTGAACTTGTCCTCGACGAGCTTCTTCCACTATTTTTCTTAAAAGCAAGTTGATATGCTACGAGTTTCTTTAGTAATTCATTTTTTTTAATGATAATGCATTGTTTATTTTTTATGCGCTCTACAAAATTCGTCTAGAGAAATTCATTAATACAACAACGAAACATCTTAGCTGGATCACGCGCTAGTTTATCAAATAAAAAGAAATTGTATTTGTCTTTGGTTCCTTGATGATATAGTGCAATAAATTTATCTTTTGTTACATCACCGCATTGCTCGTTTGTAATATTTCTGACATCAATATTATCTAGCCCTGGAAACAATATAAAACATCCTATATTTCGCCTAATAAATATGTCAACGTTATAAAAGCCTTGCGCGAGATAAACTGAATTACATTATTTGTTACGCGATAATGAAAAGTACGACTTAATCTTATTCAGCTCCTCGTTGTTTAGAGGAATATCGTCAAATACAATTATTTTATGCTCGGACGTATCAAGTTCGTCAACTGGAATTAATTCCTCTGGTTGTTTAATTAAAAATATATCATCTCCAGCGTCAAGCTCATCACGAAGTTTATCATTGTGCTCGCTCAATAATTTGTATTTATCCTGTTGTAATTTAATTGTGTAAATATATACCTTATCATAGTTAAAGTTATCGTTGAGTAAGAGATATAATAATAAATTTGTTTTACCAGAGCCTGTACGACCAACAATAAGATAATGACAATCAGAAAGTTCGTTATTATGTTTATGTTTAATTAATCGTTCGGTGTCAAAATTTAATATCGTTGATTTCGCCATTGTTGTTATATAATTTTATGTCATATAATTCATATAATATGAGTTATTACACAAAGTTTGGAACAGCACTTACGGGATCTGTTTTCGTTGACGAACCAACAATAACTGATACATCATCATTAGTAAAAGAAAAATCCGGCGACATAATGACAGGTAATTTGATGATGTCGAATCAGCGAGTACTTGGTTTAGAAGTAGATTATCCGCCACAAAAGGTCGATCTTACTCAAGCGGTAAGTTACTCGCAACTAAAAACGATCGATAATAACAAACTATCATTGACAGGAGGAACTTTAAGCGGTAACTTAGATTTGTCACGGAAAGAATAATAAATTTGGAAACCACGTATCCGCCAGCAAATTTAAATCAAACACAAGCGGTAAGTTATTTACAGTTGAAATATGTGGATAATGAGAAGCTTGATAAAACTGGTGGAACGGTTACAGGCAATATTAATATGTCGAGTAAATAATCATTGGGTTGGAAACTGTATATCCATCAGCAAATGTTGATAATACACACATTGTAAGTTATGCGCAACTAAAATCTGTTGACGATAACAAGCTCAATAAAGCTGGCGACACAATGACAGGTAACCTGATAATGAGCAATACCTCAAGAATAACTGGATTTCCGATAAATTTACCACCAGCTGATGATACTGATGTTATTAGCTACCCTCAGTTAAGAGGAACCCTCGCCTCGTATTTAAAACAATCCGGTGGACCAATGTCGGGTAACATAAATATGAGAAACAATAAAATAACGACGCCATATGTTCCAGTTAACCCTAATGATCTAACAAATAAGGCGTACGTTGATAGTCTGCCTAGTGTTGTAAAACGAACCACAAACAATGTTGGGTATATTCCAACACTTTTTAAGGCAATTGATAACCGAGTTGGGTTTTAGGTAAGCGCATCAACACATTATCCTGAACATTACCCTCATTACGCTTTCTCTGATAGAAAAGAATGGGCTACTAACGGAGAAATTGAAAACTTTTGGATTAAAATTAAATGTCCCATTGCAGTTGCTATTTGGCAATTTCATTTGCGAGGTCGATTAAACTCTAGTGTTGGTCGAATTTATAATTGGCGATTGGAAGAATCAAAAGATGATTTCAACAGGACAACATTGTATAGAACAGAGAACACGTATATTTCAACAACACAATATTTTTCGATTCCGACTGCAAATACCGTTAACAAGTACTTATATTTTCGAGTTTACGTTGTCGCTGCTAAACATCTGTTTCCAGGACTGACAGCATTTTAAGTATACACACTCGATAATAAAATTTAATCTAACGTTGTATAATAATGTCTGAACTAGCAATTATAAACGTTGCAAGAGAATTTTATGATAATATTTTTAACAGCCATAAAGGTGATTTAAAAACATATGATGGTAGCGACGAAACACGAGCGGTGAATAAAATTATACTTATGAAACGTCTTGTCATTGAATCATTTAAGACTCAGATGCCAGAATATATGAATAATTTTATTCGCGTAATGTATATGCAAGGACCACAGTTAATAGAAGCAATAGAAAACTTTGATATTATAAGCAGATATTGTCACCCTGATGATTGTCTTGAAGAGCAAAAAGAAGTTGAAAGCCTGCTTTAAAAAATATTGCTTGAGCTTGACAAGGAAACTATTGATACAATAAATCAATCAAATCTGTTACAAGCACGAGCTTATAGTACAAGAACACTGGAAGAAAGACGAATAAACGAGAATCATAGTCGTCTTGACAAACTAGTGAAAATTAAAATAATAAAACTTAAAAGAAAGAAGGAGTTATACAATAGTTTTTCAAAACGACATATTGTTAAGCATATTGGTATGTACTACCACGACAAAGAAACCCTAGTTAAAATCGTTGGCATGACAGCGGATACGGAGTTAATTATTAAAGTGTTCTCAAACGCAATTTTACCAATGATACGTAAGAAACCAGAATTCGATCCGATTATTATTAACAAATCTCTAGAGATAATCAAACATTTTGACACGGAAATTGATAATTTCAGTGATGATGAGCGAGAAAAGTTTTTTGAAGAAGTCAAACAAACAAAGTTGGAAGAAAAGATTGATTCTTGTTATGACATTAGTGAAGAAGACGATGTTCCACTTCCATCGCTCCAACTCTCTAGACAATTGTCATTACAAAATTATTGCAATGAAATTGAGAAAATACTTACCAAACCATACGAAAAATTAATGTTAAAAGTAGCTTATGTTATTGTCTTCTCCCAACTGAACCAGACAGACTACGAAAGTCAATGCCTATAAATGTTGTAGTCGCATTCGCAATTATCAGACAACATCTTGTTCTCAAAATTTTACGTTGGATCAAATAAGTTTGATACTCGGATTTATTGATGAAACAGAAAGAAAATACGGTAATTTGGTAAATAAAACATATTTGTATGAACGTGAAGTAGAAAACATCTTTGATTCTTATAGCTGGTAAAAGAAAAATGAGGTACTAACAGATGAACGATATAGGGATACTTCGTCAGATGTTTAAGACACGTACAGAGATTTTATAGCTGATCCTAACAATAATAAGTTTCGTGAATTTCTTGATTCAATTGTTGGTACTAGAACTTTTATCATTGTATAACAATTGTAAGCAAATATTGTATAATGAAAAAACAGATCATCGATTTCACTCATATTTCAGAAGAAATTCCAAAACAGGATGTTGACGCACTAATGCAATATTACAGATTTTATCATTAAAAAAAGCTTTGGTGCGTAAAAGAGTGTGACAAGTATTATAGCAGAATACTTCGAGTAATATCATATTTACCACTGCTAATGACTGGCTCTGGTATAATTTCGAGTGGAGCATCGTTAAATCCGTTTTTATTAATAATATCTGGTGTTGGTGTTTCTCTTTCAACAGCGTGTAAGAAAATTGAGCCTCGACTTGAGACCAAAAAAATGCTTGTAAAACAGCAAGTATCACTTATAAAAAATTACTTTATCAGATACGATCTTATTTGCGAGGCGTGTTATTGACAGTATGTTAACATATATTCTGCCAATGAGAATCAGCAGGTATGAAAAAGATTATCATAAAATATGGTGACCGATCATCATCGCTAGTGGTTAGTTTTTGATTAATTTTATTTTAAATGATTTAAATTCAATAGGACGGTTATGATAATAATAGTAAATGAGATGTTTCTATCTCCGAGACCCCCTTCTCCCGACAAACATATTTTGTCAGAAATATGCTAGAAAAGCCTTATCATGTGAAAGTCATTATTTTCAGCTAGAAAAGGCTGATGACAAAATGTTAACATAGAAGGGTTGGAGGGGGAAGGGAGTCTCGGAGATAGAAACCTCATTTACTATCGCTACTGTTGTCGTCCCTTTAACGTCATCTAGGATCTGATATGTGTAAGAATGAGTTTTAGTAATTCATCACATGCACACCCATTCTCAACCCTCATCTGCATTGTTTGTTAGGGTGAGTGTTTGGATGATACAAATATGTATTTGTTTGTAAAGACAGGTGCTCGTGATCCTACTCATTAGATATAATCCATCTCCTTTCGCATGAGTTTTCATCTAAGTATATAGGTGTTGGATATGTAGTAATTATACGTGATAATACTACTTAACTTTATATAAGTTATATTCCTTTCACATGAGTTTGCATGTGTGCGGTGTTGGATAGTAAATAATACGTCTTTAATTGCAATTATTTGTGATGGTTACTGCATACCATTTTCCCCCTTTTAAATTAGTCTGTATGCACATGTGTAGGTGTTGGATTGTAAAGAAGTGTGTTTGTTTGCAGAGCATTCGGTGCGAGGGACCATTACCTATCACCGCTCCCTTTCATTTCTTTGCTTGCATATGTAGGTTTGGATAGTAATATCGTGTGTATCTGTTTTTCCATAGGTGTGAGAGACCTTCAAGTTACCTTTAGTCTAAGCAAACATTGAAAGAAAAATTCATAGATTTTTCAGACATCGTTATATTCCGTATAAGTTTCGGAATTTTAATATTACTTTAAGTCTCGGTCATTTTTAATAAATTTACCCGGACATTTTGTGCAATTCACGAAATTCCGCAACATTTTCATAATTTTAGCATTGCTTTTAGTCAGGGCCATTTTTGTGTCTTTATGAGAAAGGTATATTGATTACAGCCGTTTATAACATCGGTACAATGTATACAAATTTACAGACGCAGCTAATATAATTTAAGGGTAGTTGACTGCTATAGTGACTATGGGTGTTGGTCAGTAGGTGTGAGCGATAGTCAGTTGGTATATGTACCTGTTAGCAGATGTATACGCAGGTCAATAGGCTTACGATAAATTCCCATTGGCCCCATAATTCCCCTTAAACCAATAGTGCCATACTCAAATTGAAATGTTTCGATGGGTTCAAAAAGGTGACCTAATGTTAAATTCCCATTACTTAGGTGTGTTATTGGTAAAGTCACTAACTCTCATTTTTTCAGCGTAATTTCGGATGACAACATGATCACCATAGTCTTTAATTCCTTTTTGAGTAAAATCATTATGTAATATATTCATATACAAATAGGAACTGATAAGGGCCTATCGGTACCTCATATGTCAATCCATTGCAAATACAGATACACACACATACACACAGATCAGGATGTGTAAATTAGGACGGATTCTGTGTACCGTTCCAGAACTTTACCCTACGAGGAATGGTTCCGCCTATTCGGCGACACCGTTAGCCTCCCTACCTATTCAGAGCATCTGAGCTATTTCTACAGGACGAAAATATGACTAGGATATATGTCGGCGCAGTAATTTACAGAATAAAAGTCATGAATTTTGTTGGCCGGAAATTTCTTCGTATTGTTACGAATCTGTGGTCTTAACGAAGTAACAAAAAAGAGACAACCAGACACTTTTGTGAAATCCAATAAATAATTAATTTCCCTAGAATACAAAGTGAAAATATAAAAATTAACTTAAAGTATAGTGAATTAAATCCAAAATAGTCCTAAAACTTCTATCATAGTCCAAAAGTATAGAGTATTCCGAATGAATATTTGTGGAGTTCCGAATTAATTCCAATCTTGAATATGATAATGAACAATAGTCTGGGATTGTGCTGATGTCCTAACAGTCTTTGTGTATCATAATGATGTAATCCAAAATGTCTTCAAATGTATTCACAATAATCACAAAATCGTGACAGAGTCCGAAAGAATTATTGACCACATTGTAATTCAAAGTTAATAATTTCAATAAATAAATCCTCTCAAGTTAAAACTTAGCACAACTTAAAGACCGATTCTACTAGTAAGATGTGTAAGTAGGAATAAAGTATTTCTGTTTAATTCTACCTTACAATAGGAGGACAAGGATGAGGGTGAAAAGTTCATTTCTAGATCATTTTAAGTTGTCAACAATATCAGGTCTATTACTAAAACTTTAGTAAAGAAGACGGCAAACAGCAGTCACGCCAGGAATTCCCGAGGGGAAAACCGATGTCCTGAACTCAAATTTACGTAAATGTTGCCCACCTACAAATAATCATAATCATAATATATAATCAATAATCATAGGTAAGAATTAGTTATATATTATGTTGTTTGCATAAAAATAAACATTAGGTAGGCCCATTTTCCTACCCACCATTATGGACAAAGGTCAATCACTCAATACAGTTTAATTATACATAATAATACAAAGGTAAATGGAGTCCATACGGACAATCATGGTATTTCTACGATCAGATTGACCGTGGGGTTGACCGAGATGTGAACGAAAAAATAGTTCGATGCATGTGCAACTTCTCGGTCAATCCTCGTTTCGTAAATAGTCGATGTCATCAGAATGGCATCTGTTGGTATATATTCAAGATATGATCCGCAGGACTGAACTTGAAGTGGTGTATATCTCCACACTCCTCCCCCCCTCCCCGCCGAGAAAGCAATATAGCCATCTGTAACCGGGCTATTGGCTGTACTGTGTGTGTGTGTGTGTGTGTGTGTGTGTGTGTGTGTGTGTGTGTGTGTGTGTGTGTGTGTGTGTGTGTGTGTGTGTGTGTGTTAGTGTGTGTGTTATCACACCTTATTACAACATACGTTATTTTCCATCGCTTTCATTGTCAAGGAAAGATCCTATTAATTTGTGTTTAGTGTGTTCTGTGTCACAATTATAAGGATAGGTACCATGTTGAACTGGAAAACTGTCCATGATTGTGCTTTTAAATATATCTCGTATTGGATAATGTACGTAAAGAGTCACTAACTACCTGCAATGCAATACCTTCAAAATATATCTAAATATATGTATAAATATTTAAACTGTACATTGTGATGAGTTTTAATTTTGGTGGCAAAAACAAATACTGATTTTGGTAAATTTGATGCTGATTGCTGGTTACATTGTTGCAGAATGCATTGTTAACCCCTGAAACAGACTTATTGTTTGAAAATACATGTCAATACTTATTATCCATTTATTTCCTTGTTATCGTCTGTTTGATTTTAGCTATTTACTGCGGACTGTTCAGATCATACCTTTCGGTCAGTGGTGAAATCCAAGAGTATCCGAATGCAAACGGCACTGCCGGTCTTGTTCTTGTCCATACGTCAAAATCGGCGAACAATTGTTGCATTTTCTCCACTATGTCACAAAATGAACGAAGTGTGTAGAGCTGTTTTGAAAACTGATTACGACTGGCTTGAGTTGGAAATTAGCAGACGCGATTAGGATAAACTAGCAGGGTTGGAACTACCGAGGGGTGTGGACTCGTGTCTTCCCTTGTTATATTGTTACAGGTTAGACCCCACCCCCAATCCCTTGATTCATGGACGGATACTCCTAATTTTCTTTGTAACGAACCCCTGTCTATTTAAACTTTGTGCTGTTAAGGCATTCACAATCAATTACCAAATATATATATGATTACACAATGTCTTGAATTTTTACCGTGCCAAATATGTGCTCTGGCGATCAAATAGGCAGGATACGGACATTAGCATCCTATTTAGACGTAGGAGTCATATCGACCCCAACTGGCGTTCAATGTTTACAGTACGATAGACATCGAGACAAAATCAATCAATCCAGATCACACGTATGGCTATAAAATTTTAATCTAATATCCAATAATACAGTTTAATTACAAATTTTATTTTCCAAAATCAATAATTTTGACATAAGGGCTAGACTCATTTTTTTCCGGTTTGGTAATCTTATCTTTCATCTTTCCTTAAAATTGCCCAATTAATTTTTTACAGAACGTCTGAAAACTACGCTTCCAAAATGTCAGGAAAGAAAATTTAACATTTTACTCGCGATAAATGTTTAGTCCGAAACAGAAATGGGAATCTTGAATTGTTTTAGCTACTGTCAGAAACAAACGCACAAAGAGATAAAAACAGTATAATTCACTTGTTCAAATGAGCTAAAAGTATATTTACCTTGGTTGATTGCCAGATATGACATAATGTTAAATTTATGTATTCAACCAAAGCTAAAGTTCGATATATTTCAAAATGGTCGTAGATTTTTGGACACAGTAATTTTTGTGAAAAAATATACAGGTAAATATCGAATTCGTATAACATTTCAAGAATTATTCTTGAATTTAAGTCTGCTACTATGAACTTTGCTTACAAAGTAGCTTGGTTAAAACATGTGATACACGATGTTACATTCAAGTTCAAAGGACACACGAACACAAAGTAAGGGTCCTACAACTTTATGTAAACTAAAATTAAAATTTTCACAAAAACCAAAACCGGTGTTGCTTACAGTACCAAGCCCAGCTACATAACTGCCTGCTCTCCCACTCTGTTCTTGTTTTAGTAGGGGTTAGAGATAAGGGATTTTAATTAATTTAACATTTGTGCCTTAGCCAAGGACATGAACTGGTTCAGGCTCAGTTAGCCATGGGAAGATAACAGAACAGAACATGTTGACAGTCTCTGGCATCAAATATCCAGAATGCTGGGATTAATGTTCTGGCCAACTGTCACTACTAAAAGCTAGAATCTGATACAGGCACTGAGAGTGAAATAATATTGATAAAACACGATTATTAAAGCGCGGCACCAGGATTGTTTAGTGGAGGTGGTGGAAGAGTTGGGCAAGTTTCCAGCCTGTGCATACGTTGGCAGGTACATAAAACATAATTTAAACCACACCAACGGTGAAGTCTCATTGACTTAGGTGTAAAAGGCGATATAAAACTACAAATTCGATTACAGAACACTAATGCCCCATGACGTCAAAAAACGACCTAAACGCAAAGCTATGCAGTAAGGACGGATTTTGAAAACACTATACCCTTCCAATGCCGTCGTCGAGATAAATTAGAATTAGAATTCACTTTTGGCGGTCGGTTGTTTTGAGCACATACAGAAGAACTTAACCTAAGGCCTGCATATCAACTGTTATTTGGACCTCTTCTATGGTCACCAGTATATCATTCCCACTTTGTGGGGATTACATTATAATTAGATTTCACTTTTGACATGGAGAAGAACTTAACCTAAGACCTGAATATCGACTGAACTTTCGACCTCTTCGATAGTCACTAGTTCAAATCCAAATCTCTCATGAGGTAATGTTCTGTTCATATTTCGATTCACGAATCAAATTACAGCTTTCACATTCTTGAAAGTGAAAAACTGCAATCGAACATCACGTTTTTAACCGTAACTCCCTAACGCGAAGTTCAACGCTTCTTCTGATACGTTACTAAAAATAAGTTGACCTGGAATTATAAAGGTCACCAGAGTATAAACCTTTATCGGAGCCTGTTAGAACAACTCGTTAAACGCAGATTTCTTTTATAATGAACTTATTACAAGTTGGTATTGTGTGTCTTTGTCATCTGACGTAAAGTCTTGGCAAGAAAAAGTCAATATGGGTCTGGATTCATTTCGATGTTTGAGGAAGTGAATTCGTATTTAGTATTAAAGGAATACTCCCCCACCCCACCCCATCCCGATTATGGAGAGGTCACATCCGGTTATTTATGGTAATTAATTCTAGTTTCTTTTTTTTCATATTTAGACTGCGATCACACCTGTTCGAGGTATTACAAGTCTTGTGAAACTAAGACATCACGATAACAGCAGGGGCAATTCAACTATGGAGGATTTAGAGAGTAAAGGAAGTTCCAAACTTCATACGGCAAGCAGCATGCGCTCTGGAATTAACGGTCTCCACAGACAGCCAATCGAATTATACCTGATTCGTATATCCCCACCCTGCCGAGCGGTTTGGCACTACCTGATTCAGGTAAACCATTTATTATTATTATTATTATTATTATTATTAGTAGTAGTAGTAGTAGTAGTTGTAGTAGTAGTAGTAGTAGTAGTAGTAGTAAATTCGTTCTCGTCGTTGTTGCTGTCAACCGTGTTGTCCTTTCCTCTCTCCGTTCTCTTAAAATTGCATTTTTGACTAAGTGCTCATCACCACCACAACCATTATTATATATACGTTTTACTTCGTCATCATCGTTATTATAATTTATCTCTGCTCCAATCTCCCTAGTTTTCTTTTTCTTAATATCCTCCTCCGTCCACTTCTTTTTCTTTTCGGATTGTTTCTTATTTGGAATGTTAAAATATTTGTCTTCTTAAAAAAAAATGTTATTACCCTAGGTCTTAAAATATGTAACAGAAAGAAAGCGAATCCAACAGTTCAAGTAAAATCAAAAAATAGTTTATTTCCATAGAATACAAAGTAAAAATTCAAGAGGCACTTAAAATATTGTGAATTAAATTCCAAGTAAACCCAAACTGTCCGATCATAAATCCAAAAATATCTAACCTTCCGAATAAATTCCAATTCTTTTGAATACAACACAATTATGCAATCCAGAATATCTATCAAGCAGTTAACAAAAATCCAAAGTAATATATTAATACAAAAGTCAATGAGCACTTCCGCAGTTCCAGTGAATATTTTAAATAAATAATTCCTCTCGAATTATGTCTGATTTCAACAACACAATTGTAAACTCTGATCATAAATGGAATCCAACAGACTGATCTGCAACAGTAACAAATTACTTGTTTATCAAATCCCTATTTATACACATTTTCACTTGACCTATATTGTCACGTATAGGCTCGTACAAATGTAACAGAAGAAAAGAGTGAAGTCAGCAAGCTTTGTATATTTTAACAAAATAAATTTATTTCCCTAGAAAACAATGTAAAAATTGGAAATTGGACTTACGGTTTGTGAATATAATCCAAAATTTCATCCTAAGAATGAAAAATACAAGTCTTATCACTAAATAGTTCTATTAGAATCCAGGTTCGAATCTCGACGACGTTCCAATATGGAAGGCGATGACGTCAGGTGTGGTCCTTGTACAAATAGCAACAATTCCTCAATTGAATCACAGTTTATGTTTCCGAATAATTCCAGAACAAATTTCCACTGAATTTCTTTCTCCCAGAATTTATAAAACAGTACACTCGTTTGGTTTTTCTAGAGAATAAATTATTAAATTCCAAACACAAATGAACTTCAAACAATCTGCATTCAACAATAAAAAAAAAAAAAAACCTATCCAGCCTTCAGGGTTTCCAGAAATCAACTGACTGACGAGCACTCAGAAAGGGTATTATATCCACCCTAATTATCATCCCGTTCTCGCGAGACAGACTACGTGGTCTCCTAACACTTGAAATAACGCAATAGGAAAAATGCAATTCGTCCAGTAGCAAGAACCCCTATCTACTTTCATTCTGAAATATATTTTAAAGTAAAACATTGTTTATTCAGACTAGACGAAATGACCTTGGCAATAGCCAGTCGTTTTCGCGTAGCACTTACACTACTGCGGACCAAGGTGAACTAAAAATATTGCTCATGTAACACGTTTTACGTCTTAGATAAACAGAATTACTGAAAAAGAATTTCGAATCCGTGAAAATAATCATTACAATAAAATGTAATGAAACAAAAAATGAAAAAAAAAAAAAGAATTTTAAAACTAATAAACAAGCAATTTAATTACATATACGTAGCAATATCATAAGATGATGTGAAGCATTTCAGCGGAAAAACACAGTCTAACTGTAGATAAAACTTGCCTTGAACCCAAATGCTATGTAAACTTTCTGTTTATATATGGCCATAATATGAAATACAACTTACAATCTTGGACAAGCGTTGAGCACACAATATAGATCAAATATTTGTAGCACATACTATTGTATAGAAAAAGAAAGATTTATACAATAAAACATTCATCTGATAGTTTAATACTAACATTTGCCTTGGAAATATCTTATGGAAGATGCCCAATCTAATTGCACAAAATATACAAAACATAAAGCATTATAGTTCTAATATACATCTGAGAGAACATCTGCAATCACATTATCTTTTTACTTGACGTGTCTAACGTCAATGTTATAATCTTACAGCATCAAAATCTACTTCAACAAAATCTGATTTCTAGTTTTGATTTCGTTAATTAAAATAAGGGGATTGTTATCACTGAATATTACAACTGGAGAAACAGCTGGATTAATTAATATACACTTACCTTCTCATTGAGGAAATTTTTTTCTGGTACTTGTTTATTGTAATAGAAAAATAGCACACCGGATGATCCACAACATTTTTATCTTCTTGAATTAACACTCCACCAGCCTTTATATCACTTGAATCAACAGATATTTTAATAGAACTGGTGCACTATTAGGTATGGCCTTGATATTGTCAAAAGATTCCTGAAATTTGTTAGACCAATGAAACTAGTAGTATTTCTTACTAAAAATTTGTCAGAGGTTCGGAGATATTTAAGCAAAATAACCTATAATATCCACACATACTCAAAAGTCGCATGAGTTGCTTTTTAGAATAGGCAAAGGGAATTCAGCGATAGCCTTTACGTTAATTGATTCAGGATTAACATTACCGAGTCCCACAGTATGTCTAAATAACACAAGTATGGCAAAACACATCTTTACCTAAATTAAATTTTAGATTTGCATCACTGTGTTCGATCAAACAATTTCTGAATCGTTTCCTCGTGATCTTCCTAGGTATCATTGTAGATGATGACGTCATCGATGTACGCGTAACTGTTTTCTAGACCAGATGTTAACATGTTGATCAGACGTTGGACTTTTTTTCAGAAATTTTTTCAGTCCTATGGTCATCACTTTATACTGATAAAGCCCATCTGGAGTTGGAAATGCCGAAATATGTTTTGCTCTTTCCATAAGTGGAAGTTGCCAAAATTCTTTTCAGAGGTCTTGGTGATATATTTCTCATTTCCTAATTTGTCGTTGCCATACTTTATTCCTGGCTTTGGAAATGAATCCGATTTGGTGACATTGTTGACTTTTCTATATTCAGCACACATGCGGATTGTATTATTGGTGTAAGCACAAGAATACATGATAAACTCCGATTACATTAACTTGGTTCCATAGAATCATTCTCCAGTAAATAATTAATTTCTTTTTTTTTTCAACATTCCTGCCTGAGATGATTTATCAGCATGGATACTGTTGACCAGGTCTATAATCTACAATATCAAAGTCATGATTCATTTTATTTTTTTGTGTTGGGACATCAGGAAACAAATGCTCATATTAATATAATAGCCGTTTTGGTTCACTCCCTTCACGTTATTGTAAATATGCACATTTTTGGTCCAGATTGTTCCTGAATTTCGAGGTTTGGTTCAACCAGAGTAATTACAGTTAGAGTTCATACCGCCTTTT
>JAECUM010014226.1:0-20882 GCA_016617855.1 Megalonaias nervosa | reverse complement strand
TTTGCTTCGTCTCTGTACTTTGGGCTAAGAGAGCTTCGATGCGATAGATCTCTAGAGTAATCAGTGGAGGACAAGAATGATCACGCAAGCCTTTATACCACTCATGCAACACTGTTTCTTCCGAGATGAGATTCCAAGCATCGTCCAGATACTCGTCCAATTTTTCTTCTTGACTCATCATCAGACATTTATCGTGTTGAATTTGACTGGGACGATCGTTTTGACATCCATAGCAATCTTTCTTGGTCAATTCCGTAATTGTATTCCCCAGGTGTTTCGCAAAACAGGACACTAAATATTGTTCTTGTTCTGGCTATCTGGACGTGACCACTATGTCCTCTTCGTCTTTGTCTTGGGGTTCTGTTTTCACGCTATCCTCTCATTTCATTCCAAAACATTCTCTACCGTTTGAAGAGGGATAAATGTCTTCCATAGTTTCTAATAGTCTAGATTGACTTCCCTGAACCTATTGGTTTCTATGGTATTATCGAATTCGACATACAAGTAGTCGTTTACCGTCTCGGCGAAAGCTTCTGCAAACTGAAGTTCAACACGCAGTTGACCGGATTTTATAGGGTGGAAATGTCTCTCGTCGCTGCCTCGGTCTGGAGTGAAATCAAAGGCCCACAAAGTGTAACCTCCTACATAATCTTCGTACGAAATACCGTGACTGGTGTTGGTTCCTAGTTGCCCGTTAGCTTCGTACAGGGAAAAGTACGATCTCAAGTAATTCTTCTGGGCAAAGTTAAGTTCAAAGGGTCTGGTACACAAGGTCTTGTCATCGCGACTGACTTCGATCGTGGACACTCTGTAGTGCTTAAACTGGAAAGGATTTTGATCGTGGGCTCCGTTGAGGGCTGCATTGTTGACGATGCCAAGGATTAAACATTTGGGTAACTGTCCTTGGAACAGATGATCTTCGATCTTGTATCCGAGTCCAGCAGCAATGGTGAATGTTTTCACTTTTACGCGTCGTATCGGATACTTGGCGGTCGTTCTGCTCAATGTGTGACTGATGTCGTATCCCGATTCAGGTAACATTTCTACGCGGCGCTCGTAAAGTCTGGCTTCTTGGATGATGGTGTTGTACTCGTTGGCATGAGCCATCAAATGGAAACCGACACTGCTGAGATTTAGTCTAAGGCGAATATTCACTACGTTGAGCAAATACTTGTCTTGCAACCACATGTCCAAATGCAAACGATAAATCAGTTCGAAACTACGTCCTTGCAGGATTTTCTTTCGACGGTCGTTAAAGCCCACATTGTGAGGATTGCCATCTGCCGTCATGGCTTTGTCGTTAAACGTGTTCTCACCTGCGGTGTCAGGTTTCCATACCACGCAAGATTCCAGATGAGTGTTTTTGGCCTCTTTTCCGTACGTCAAGAGATTTTCCAGGAACGCTCGGTAAGGGTAAGTATTCATGTTACGGCTGGCTAGTTTATTATTCAAGTGCAAATCCACTTCGCTGAACAAGGAATACATGAAATTGTTGACGGGAGCTACTCTGGCATCGGCTCCCGCATGGTCTTGTCCGTTTTGATCACTTTCAGTTTCAGGTTCAAGTAACGCTATTCAGATCGATGTAATATTCGGGTTCCCCTTTGATTTCATTGTCGATGAGAGCTCAAATCGTCCAAGAGGAGTTCCGATTTGGAACAGACGCAGGACTATCGGTGCATCATTTTCTTTCTTTCTCTCTGTGCTTGTTTAATAATCAAAAACACCTAAGTCTCGGACGGTTTTTCTTTTCTGAGTCTTTCTAGCTCTGGGGGTGTGAAGACCTCTGAAGGGGTGCCTTCGTCGTCTCTTTCTGCCTTGTCCTTGCTGTGGAAGTAGGAATGCCTGACTCGTCAGCGTTTGATATATTTATAGGAGTTTCTCGTCGGCCAAAAATGTCTTTACCCGTTTGAGGCAAGATATTTTTGCCTGCTCTCAAGAAAGCTTCTTTGGGATTTTGTTTGTCAATGATGACACTTTGGAGAAATAATTAACCTTGCGTCAACGGAGCATCTTTCAAGGCGTACAATCCCCGTGTCACCATCGATTTCAAAACGGGAGCCACCGAATGAAAGGCTTATTTTAGCATATCTCCTAAACCATGTCCTCGCTGACGAGCGACTCCATGGTACACAGGATAAATGACTGACAAGGGTTAGAGTAATCGTTTTCGAAAATGGAGTTTTACTGTGACTTTCCCTTTGGTGAATGCAATATTTTGTCCCAGGTCTCCTTTTATAGTAATGTGACAGTGTCGAAATACGACTCACTGACGGGAAAATAGTGAGGATGTACAAATTCGAGGTGAACATGATAGGTGTTTCAACCTTCCTCGTTAGCGTTCGTGGCAGAATCCACATTGAAAGGTATGACACGCAGTAACGGTACGGAGGTGTGTCCCACCACGTTGTACTCCGCAAAATCGGAGTACACAAAGATCAAATTCAGTCCTTGGTTCATTTCTACAGGGGATCGAAAATATTTCACAAAATCCGAGTTACTGGTAACGGCTGGTATTTCGTTTATGATCTTGATCAACTTGGGTTCTCAACCCAAAATGTAAAACAATTCAGGACAAATTGTAATGGCCAATACTTTGTCCTCTGAAAATATGATCATTAGGCGATTTTGTGGTATTCGATCGTGATACTTTTTTCTGGTTTTATCCAAGACTTTACCAAACATGGCATTGAACCTGTCAGCAATGGCTTCCACCAAATGTTGACCACTAAAATAATAGCCTGGGAGAATTTTCAACCGATAAGTGATCCGTTTAGTTTTGGGGTCTGGTGATTTCATAGTGTCACTTTCACTGGAGGTCATGAACTTCTACCGTAAAGGTGTTTTGATTTTCGATGATGTTTTTGATTTGTGTAGGGTGAATCATTTCCACCAAAGCCACTTCCCAATGGGCTTCGTGATCCAAATGAATGGCCTGAGGTACCTTGGCCGTGTAACAGCATAAGATGTTATTGGGAAATACCTCCATGGAACTGTCACTGGGTGACGTTAAGTAAAATTGGTTGTTCATAATTCCAGAGTTCTAGTGTCCGAGGGGTCGCTGGAAGTCAGAAGAGTGTCTAAAAGAGGATTGTTATGGTGACTGTTGGAAAGGGGACTGACGTTGGAGGCAAGACTCCCGTAGTTGTTCCCGTTAGAGGAATATTTCAGAGACGGATTGGGAAGAAGGTAACCGATGCAACTGCGGAGTAAAATGGTTCACAATTGTTTATCTCGTCGTTGCAAACTCAAATTGGTAATGGCAGCACCGATGACACAATACACCACAAAGATTTGGCAGATAAAGACGATTTGCGTTTTTGGCACACGTTCTCCACACCACACCCACAAGGGTTGCTTTCGTAGATCTTCCAGAGAAGAACTAGGGGATGGAGTGGTCACTGCGGTAGCTGAGGCTGTGTTGAAGAGCATGATGGTCACTTCTTTTTATAGTCGATGATTTGCGAAGCGTTGATCCAAGAGTCAAAACTGGGTGGATATCCTTTCCAACGTTCTTTGACTTCTTTGAAACGTCGTTTTCCCACTTTTCGGGCTCTTCGATTGAGAATGCTTTCGATCTCGTGCACGTCGTCTTCTTTATTTGATCACACGTTGTAACTCGGGCAAGTAGAACGTTCCTTTTAACACTTCCCCGTTCATGTCTTCCAATATATACGCATACGTTCAGTGACACGAAACAATTCGGTGGTAGAGTTGGGTACGTAACCTATGTCGAAGGTGTGTTTGGTTTCGCCAATGCGCACCCAGTCTCCTGCTACCAACACTCAACCTTTCTTGGGGACAGTCACTGTCGGGGATGTTCCAAACATGCGTTCGAAGGCGGTCACTTCTTGGTAAGATTGGTTGTACGATTGGACGAGGTGTGGCAAGACGTCGATGTACTTGAAGTGTGTTGATACGTAAAATATTTCCACATGCGTTCTTTCAAGGTACGTTGAAAACGTTCCACGATGCTGTCTTCAGTTTCGGGATTCTCGTTGGTGGAAAAATGAATGTCGTATTTCTTCAATTCTCTTTGGAAAGCTTGGTTCAGAAATTTGGTGCCTTTGTCGGTTTTGCCATCGAAGAAGGTGATGCCCGCTTTGTTTCAACACCAGTTGGAGGGCTCGCACTCATTCACTGCTCGATTTGCAAGTCAATGGCACGACCCAGGCAAATTTGGAAAAGACATCGATGACACAAAACAAATATTTGTAGCCACGATTGTAGGTGGCTAAATCAGAGACATCGGCTAAATCGGCTTGCCATTGATGATCGACACCCTCCACACGGGTGCGACTTCTGGAAAATTCATGGAATGGGTTTGTTTAAGGTGTACGTGGCTTGTCCTTGTAACCAGCGTTGCACTTGAGTTAAACGGACACTTTTCAGTCGAGTTTTGGCAGCACGAAACAATTTCTGAACTCCTTCGTAACCTGCAGGATGGGATGGATAGTAATAAATGCTGGCTAACACCTTCTCTAGTTTTTAATTAGTGGTCCACTCTTCGCTGATGGTACTCTGAATGAGGCAAGGGTGTGGTTTAGAAACGGCTTTACGTGTCCGATGTCCCACAGGAGTAGAAGTCGAAGGTAGTGGTGGTGGTGGTAATGGCATGCTTTGGTCTTCTTTTCTTTTTGCACTTCTCGTTTCCCTTCTTTCTTTTTTGACTTCTGTCGAAGGAGGAGTGGACATCATCTTTAAAACCCAAGCTTTAAGTTCTTTTCGTTGGGGTGTAGGGGAAGGGGTCAACAAGGACGCTGCAGTCTTACTAGGAGTGGGAGCTGCTGACGGCGTTTGAAAGCCTTCTGGTGTCTCTTCTTCCTCAAGCATCCGTGGGGTAGCATCTGTCTTGACCACTGTGGGTGGTTGTGTTGGTAATGAAGTTTTTATCAGAGCCTTAAAATCTTTCAGAGTAGGTAGAGCTGTTTCATCTAAAGCTTTCTGGTAAAAGAGTTGCAGTCGTTGCAACAGTTGACCGTAACGTTGCGATTTTTCCGTTTCTGACAAATCGCTGCGATCCATGAATGATTGCAGTTCGTGACGTAACTGGGACATCTCGGTCAAATGAGGATTGGGAGATAAATGCGATGTCCGTTGTTCTCGCCAACGATAGTATGCCATCCATCGTTTGTAAGGTGCTAAACGTCAATTTTCGTCCTTCCGTTGGATTTCAATGGTCACGTCTGAGATCTTTTGATTCCAGAGGTCCCTTTATCTTCTTGACCTTTTAACTTCATCCCAGGATTCTGCCCATTGTTCCCAATACTCCTTTCAGCAAGGGTTCTCCTATTGTTCCCACCAACGGTCCTAACGGTAAACTTCCTCCGAGTTGCACCGGCAGCATTTTCTTTTTACGAATGGGGATTTCATTTGGACCATTTGGCGAAGAACGTGTCGATGTTTGGCTAAGCATTCTTTCTGATGTTTAGAAAAAGGTATCGTGCCTTTCAAGACATTCAGACAACATTCGCTCACGGTATCGATGATATCTTTGGAGGCGGTTTGAATCAGGTTTTCTCTCATGGGTGGTGAAGCTTTGGACAGGACGGACAACATGTCCCAATGTTTGGCTAAACGAGGAGGCAGTCCCTTTTTTCCTTTTCCTTTTTGGACAGAAGAACGACGATGGTGACGGTGTGCACCTCTTTGAGGGTATATCTTTGGGCGTTCAGGAGCACTAAACACTGATCCCTTTCGTTTGCCTCAGGTCATTTTTATACTGGAATACGTCGCCACTGATTGTCGGCTCGTAGTATCATTTTCATGACAGGCATCACACGTCTTGGAGGGGTTCTCAACGGACACAGTCGGGACAGTACTTGCTAGGACAAATCCAGCAAAATCTTTATAACACACTCGATCTTTCTTGGACTTTGATTTTGGGAGCAGATACTTTGTGAGCATCGGCCACTGCCGCTAAAGCGGTAGAGGGTGTCACCAATGGAGGAGAAGCTTTTGGAGATGCAGGTTTCCAATGTTTCATCAAATTAGAAAGACACGTGTCAAATCGGGTTTGGCAGGCATCACCAGCAAAGGAAAAGTGGAAGAATCTGAGGCTACTGGAGACGCAGTCACCGTTGCGGTAGATCGTGATTTGCGAATGTAAGGTTGCGTCCTGGCGGCAGTACCTCTCTTGCGGATAGAAGCTGTTTTCTGTGGACGTTTCTTTTCTTTTTCTGAAGCTGTGACCTTTCTTGACACCGTTACTCTTTTTTGTGTTCATCTGGGTACGTTGCGGAGTGGCTTTCTTCTTGGGGAAGACTTTGGGAGCATTGGGATCCCATTTTTAGAAGGAGCAAATTTTGACACCTCCTAGAGAACAGTTACCTCCAGGTTTCAAAATTATTTGCTTTTTGGTTTGAGTGTCGATGCGAGGATCGGCCATTTGCGTCAAGGCTACTTTGTTTCTGTCAACAAAAAAAAAAAACGTTTGGTTTTTCGTTCAAGGCACGAATCAATGAGACTGAAGGGACGTCATGTTGAAGAAGTGACCGAGGTTTTAATAGACTTTTTTGGTTGTTGTTGTTAAGTCGACGACGGGGACGTGTACATGACAGGCCCTCCGTCTTTGCACCAGTGGTGAAACAGATTGGTACGAAATAGCAAATAATCAGGAGTGGTGGGTTTTAAATCCACGAGGAAATAAGCGTGTGGGGTTTGAGTGGCATCCTCGTACGTATGAGTCAGCCAAGGCGTTCCTAACTGTTTGGCACTTGCGATTTATCTCTAGGACTTTTAGACAACGCCACGTAATGAACATTGAGACTGATAGTGCGGTGGGCTTTACTTTGTTGAAACAAATTATGAGTGATGTAAATGACACTGGCATTACTATAATGCCCTTCGCGCGTAAATCAGAGTTTAATTTCTTCTTCGTCTTCCCCTATCATGTTGTCGAAGATGACCAGAATTGTTTGACTAGGGTAAAACACAAAAACGATAAAATAGTCCTGACTTTCTCGAAGAAGGGTGTACGCCAACTGACACTCTTTGTAACACCACACGATTCGTTGAGGTGGACGATCGATCAAATGATGTTTATATTCGATCAAAAACGTTTGACAAATTCGGTTTTACGTGAACCACTAGCTCCGGCAATGAGCATGTTAAAGGATGGTGAAGATACAAGGCCTCCCAACTAGCACGATCTAAGTATTCGTCGATGACTTTGAAAGTGGAGGAAGAGGGAGCAGAGGCAGTACTGGTAGCCATAGTAGTGTAGGGAATGACACTTTTGACACGAAGACAGACAAGACAAGAGGTTTTATACTTTATTTAAGATACGTTTATTGCCATCTTTAAAAGTGAACAACACGAAAGACAAAAATACATGAAAGCCAAATAGGTAAGTACATGGATAAAAGACACATCAAAACGATCAAAAAGGAATATAAACAAGTCTCTGTACAACATTTTTGGTGATCAAGATGTGGAGTCGTAGGGACAGTGTACAATGTTCTTAGAGTCTATACAATCCTTGGCACAGTCAGGTAAGTGTGCTCCCGGAATGGTGTTTCGGGGGTGTCGATGACGGTCTTGTCCTGTTCTGAAGTGAGTGGTTCTTCTTCTTCTGGCACTGTCACTAACACAGGTTTGAAAGTTACTTTTTCACTGAACGTTTAAAGTCAGGATGACAAATCTTGGGCATAGTGTGCTACTTCTTTATTCCAAGCCTCGAAACCCCAATTTCTCCATTCACGTACATCTTTCCAGTGAGGGTGTAAGTCACAAGCTATACACACATCATCGTACACATCTTCAGTACCTAAAAGTTGACGAACCTTGTTTTCCTGTAGAGGTTGAGAAGTATCTACATGAAAGCGCAAAGCTTTTAACAGAATGAGTATTTCGTGTACATTTATAGGGACTACTTTCATGTTTTGTTTGCTATATACTGTTCGTAAAGAGTCCAAAAGGAATCGGCTGGTAAACGAAATCCCATAAAGCAGTCACTAAGACACACACTACACGTCGACCCCAATTCAATGGACACAGTTCTCCTAAAATGTGATTGTAATCCTACACTGTTTGAATATTGTCATTGATTTTCTTCCACGGAATCTGTTATATCACAAATGATAAAGGTCGTGGCATGGTAGTCCGTTTTTAGACCCTCTTTGGTGTAAGGTAATAAGTGTACTTTTTGAACAGAATCTGTTTTATTTCAAATGAGTACCAAAAATGTTTAGTCACTAACTCAGACACCACACGTTGCACAGAAGTTTCCTCTTGAACTCATAAGAATAGTTCTTGTAAAGATTTGTTGTAATCCTCTAACTCGTCCTTTGGAATTCGATGTATTAGAATCATCTTGTAAGTTGAATGAGTGACATCCAAAACTGTATGAATTTCGAGCGATTCATCATTGTCTGACCAATGGAACGCTTTGAAATGGATAAGTCCTCTTATGCCATTCAGGACCAGTGATTCCAACATCGGTGACGTAACGATGCAATTGTTCTTTGCGTTTCACTTGTATTTTGAACAACTCTCGGAAAATGCGTTCTCTCAACTCCACAGTCAAACCACGAATGTTCTCTTGTAAAGTATCCATGACCACGTCAGTCAAACACTTCTCCTAGAGCGAAAGTAACGAATGTAGTGAGTAATTTCTTGCCACTGCCATTCCAGGAAACTGTCAAGAATGGTATTAAAATCTTCTAATGTACATGGTCTAAAGCGGAACATTCTGAAAAACGCACACTTGATCCAGAGACATCTGACTTGGTTGTTGACTTTTGTTAATTTCCTCTTGTGAATTTCTAGCCATAAAAGTTCCTCAGTCACCAATTGAGATTTTGTATTGGCAAGTCCCAGCCAAATGTCCTTGTAGATCTTCCCTTGCAATTTGTGTGGTAATGTTTTTGAAAATTATTTTTCAAATGGTGTTTAAATACCTCGTCTAGGTGTTGTCCAACGTTTGACTCCTAGCCAAGCTGGTTTCTTAAACAATATGGTATGCCACTTCAATGACTAGGTCCCACTAAAGGTAGGTAGTGACAATCCGAAGACCATCGAGCATGTTCCAGGTAAGCGCAATCTTTCTTCTCTCACTCGTGGAGTGACACACTGCAACTGAAGCACTTGACTTCATTCTCATCGCCGAAGTAGATAAACCCGGCTCTAACTAATTCTTCGGGGGTAGGTCATCCCAGATATTTTGGCCATTTTCCTCGGAAGGTTTGGAATCGACTTTCAAAGTCGCAGTATTCAGGCAATCACACAAGGAACGAATATTCGTCTTTCACATGTTCATTTCGATAAGGATATGGTGAAATCCGCAGGAGTTTGCTTAGTTTTGGATGACATTCGTAGGGTGGTAGCCGCATGGTTTCATAATGATGACATCCACCATGAAAACCTGTAAAGTGAAAAGGTGATCGAGTGGCATCGTTTTTGCATCCGTCAGGTTTGACACGTACAGCATCACTTTCCATGGTAGGTACAGTCATAGCAAAGCTCCTATGATGTGTCATTAAATCACTGAGGTCACAAAGTACGGCATCCATGCCATCGCAAGGCACAGCATCGCAATCCACTTGAGCATCATTGAACTTGAATTGTGCTTCTCTGAAAGATTCATCTTTCTTCCTTGGTGTTTGTAGTTACAATGAACTATTGGTCTTGGACGTTGTCCTTTTTTATATGCTGACCAATAGCGACGTGACCGTACGGTAAAGTGAAAAGATTGGAAAGCCGGATTCGCTTCTGGAACACGATTTGATAGACTTTTTTCCAAGGGCCGACTGACCATTTGGTGTGTGAGTGAACGTACAATCTTGTGCGGCTCGTGGGTGGTTACTTTAAAATTTCGACCCTGTTCAGACTAGAAGGCTTCTTTGAATACATCAAAGTTCACCACTCGACTGGTGCGATAATTGAGAGTCAATTATTTCACTTTACACTCCGTGTGCACTTCTCCTTGTAGGTTTTGGTATTCGTAGCCGTAATGTTTGGGACAGCCACTTGCAAAACTTAGAATCTTGTCGTCGGGATGCTCGTTCGTCCAGGCTCCTAAACTGTCTTCTTCGATTTTAGGGTGATGTTGACCCAGACAATCGATGTATATGCAACTGTGAGTGTCAAAATACAACACACGATCTCCTAAAAGTTCTAAAGCTTCGAACAGTTTTAAGAGAGCATGGGCTGTCACGTAAGCCTTAATGATGACATTTCCAAATTCGTCGGCTTCTACAAAGTCTAGCTCTTCTTCGTAATTGATTAAGATCAAGTCCTCACGAACGACGTCCACGTGTTTCATGTATTTGGTTTAGTCGTGAATCATCTGGAAGTAGCGGGAAGGTTCTGTCAAATACTCCGTCTTGGGTAAACACGGTCGTTGTGCCATTTTGTCCCACAAATAATTTAACGTCACTTTGGCAAACGATCGCCTTCCTTCGTTTTTCTCTACGTTGTCTAAAGTGATGCCTTCCTGCTCCCAGTATTTCTCTTTGAATTTCTTTTGGCCTTCAGGAGTCTGGCACAAGGAAGGATAGCCAATGGCTTCTTGTTTCAGTTTTAAAAAGGCATTCACGTAGTCAGCTAAAATGCTTTATTGAGTCTTGTCGCCCTTGTGGTATTTTTCTGTCTTGGGAAAGTGGTAAATTTCGTACACTTCTAACAGTTGGTATCCCAAGTCCAGAGCTTTGAATAATTCCACGCTGACCCACGTTAACGTCAAGGCGTGTTCTTCCTGGCTGTGCTGACAAGGTCGGTCTTGGTTGCACGTTTCGGCACAAGTACAACACAAAGGAAACATCAGTTTTCCTTGGCAATGGTGAGGTAAAACGGGATGGTACAAGTTCGTGGGAGGCAAGACTTTGCACTTGATCAATCCTTCGTATTGTTGAATGTTCGTCCACGTCGAAGTGTTCCGTCAGCACTTGCTGATGCCCTGCGGTAAAGTGATAATATTTGCACACGTACGGATACAGCGAACACACGTCCAAGTATTTGATTTCTTCTCCTTTCTCCTCATCGGCTTGGTACAGCAAACAGGTGGCATTCGTCCGTCCTCCGTATAAACTGTCCCGCGGGTTCAAAGGGTCCACCAGCTTGTAACCTTCCACGATGCGCTTAAACTCGGGATCGGTTTTAAAACTTTGATCATACTCGTGTTCCCACATTTCTACCACTTGGTATCCTTGCTCTTCTAACTGCAATCGCCGCTGACAAGTGGCCTGGTACATGTCTTCATGGTCCGTTGTAAAAACTGATTTGTAGTGTTATTTTGTTGGTAACAGATGGGACATTCGTGAAATAAACAACCGCTAAACTCGTACACAATCTTGGGATTTTCTAAGTCCCAGCCATCCACCGAATACCTTCCAATTGTCTTTTCGCTGCCTCCGTTGCGAGCGTGTTGGACCAATTTGTCTTCCTTGTCGCACAGGTAATGTAGCCAGCGTAGGGTTTTGACCGAATATTGGCGTTTGACAAAGTTAGTCGTTTGAGGACTTATCACAGCCAAGGTGTTTTCGGGTACGAATCGTTGACGGTACACTAAGGAACACGCTTTGGCAATGGTGCAGGCTTCTTTCAAAGGATCGATCCCTCCGTGCTCCATGAACAGTTCTCAAAATCTTCCACAGCAACATCGTAAAATGTTTACGTCGGAATGACACTACTTTCACATTTCTTCCTGAAAGTCGAAAGGGTCTGATGCGTGAGTGTGGTACCAAGCATAGAAAGCTTCTCGTTTCTCGGTACGCATGTTCTCGGGTCGTAGTAGTGAGCCTTGAGTAAATGGGGTAGAACGGCATGTTGATTGGTTTCGGTACTGAAAAAGTGCGGGAAATAGCCTTTGGCTATTTTTGTCATTCCAAACGTTTTAGGCATGCGATTCAAAGGCATTGCCAAGTAACTCATCAAATCTTTAAACTGCACTTGTCCCACTTGCATGGAAATGATTTTGGCTCCGTTCAAATTCACTTTAGGACGTTCGGTGCTTTGTTCTGTATAGTATCTCACAAGAAACTGTCCATCGTATCCCGAGAAATTGTGGGCCATCACCGTAGCATAGCGATGACATCCTCCGTAATGTTCGATGTCCGCTTGGCTCCACGTCTCGTCAATGGGGTCTAAGATCCATTAGGCGAAATCAACTAACGTGTTTGATCCCCGAAAGATTTTTTCACGTCCTGCAGGAATCTTGCTAAAGTGAGGGCAATGAATAAAGATAGGCTCTTGGATGCACTTCTCGCACGCTCGGTGAGCCACGAAGAAATTAGGATTGTGAATGCCGGTCTCCTGCATGCATTCGAAATCGAAAAAGATGAAATTGCCTTTCTTCTGGTCATCTTCATCGTCTTCCTCTTCATGTTTGGAATGGTATTTTTGAATGTAGCATTTGTGTTTCAAGTCCACGATTTGGCGTCAAATGTGACATCATTTCTTTCCTGAACAGAAAATGCGCCTTGGCATTGTTGGCACATATTGCCTTGTCCATAAGTAGGGCACAATTTCTGGAGTTGACAAGCACATTTTTGCTGTGAACCTTGTGTCTTCAAATGTTCTTGATAACAGGTCGGACTGACAAAAGTGCGTGACAAGCTGGGCAATGCACTCGTTCTTGTCCTTCGTCCAGACAGGGTTTAGAGGCAAAACATCCCTCATATTTTGATCCACAATGTTTGTGATGCTCTCGATTGTTATAGCCATAGTTACATTTCTCACAGTAATAACTGTATGACAGGAATGCTGTGATACTGGCAATGACATCGAAATGTTCATCGTGATGATAGACGTGAATGTATTTTCCGTCTTTGAAAAAATATTTGCCTCGAAACAACAGAGGTCCGCGCAGTTCTTGAGGGCGCACTTTCAAGGTGTAGCGTGGAGTCAAGACGTCTTGCAAGTTTTGCATTTCAGGAATGCCGCAGGGTGTGTTTGTGGATATCCCCGCTTGCTGTAACAGGAATTCTGCTTCTCTTCGTTGTTTGGCTCAGTTCGATTGTCGAATAGTTTTCCAGGTTCTTTTCCATTCTGCCGTGTCGTTCTTGTCAGCATACGTTCGTCCCACCACGATGGCACGGTCTAAACACATCTGGTCTTGAGTGTTGGTAATCTGAACTAGGCTGCGCTTGATGCTGCCAAGGTCGTCTTCCAATAACAACTTCTTGCGTTGCCTGGTCCCTTGCGGAAGAGAAACGTGGGTCATAAACAGTGTCGCTTTTCCGTCGGTTATGAGAAACTTGTCATTGGATTGCTGCACGTGTTGACTCTTGTCGATGAATTTGGAAGGTGTCAATTCAGCCGGGCCGCTAAACTCGATCCAAACGGGTGACTTCAAACTGTCGTGATGAATGGAAAGTCTCAAGCGATCGTCTTCGTCGGCTTCACATTTCTGTTTCAGTGTGGTTGACAAAGAATTCCATACGTCGGTGAGCATCCCTTCTGCTTTCTTTAGCTGTACGTCTGTCTTGAAATCTTTAAATTTCACCGTGTACGTGTAGGCTATGGTTCTAAATTTTCTAGAGAATTGTTTGTCCGTCTCTCGGATGTGGTATTACTTTTCAGAGTTTACTGGTGGTGGTGAACTTGGTTGGGTGTAGACTCTCTGGGTCTGGATTCTGGCTTACTCATGTCATCTTCAAAATCGCTGGCATGAATTTGAGCTAAGACTTCAGTTACTGTGCGAGGCGATAAGTCACGTTTCTGCCTCTTACTTTCTTCTCCTTTCTTTACGAAATGATGCGATCGTTTCATCTTGACTGCAAAAAGTCAAATGCCTACATTTGAAACGCCATGGACACCTTTATATCCATGTCAGGCTCAGTGTATGTATAAAGGGCTGGTGCCTTCCCTCTCAGTATCCATTTCACTCTTAAGTCTACCAGCACGATGAAAGAACCAACACAGATCGAACTTCTCAGAGCTTTGCGAGGTGTCATACGAAAGTTTTCTTCAGACAAGCCGACGGACTACTCCCACTCCTTTCGAGATAAAAGTCAAGATAATTGCTATATCTGTCAGAAGGAAGTACATTGGGCTACAGAATGTCCTGACCGTCAGAAAAGCAAGACGAGTGTCAAAAGAGACAAAAGTCAAGATACCTGTTATCATTGTCAAAAGAAAGTACATTGGTCTTCAGACTTCCCTAAGAAACAACAGGAGCAGGAGGAGGAGGAAGCAGAAGATGTGCCCTCGGCAAAAGAAGCACCACTACACGTCCAGAGAGAGAAGACAGAAAAGAAAAGAAGGCGAGAAAAAAGTGAGGAAGAAGAGGAGGAAAAACCTCTGAAAGTGAAGAAATTTAAAAAACAGAGAGAGTGAAGAACAAAGATACAGAAGTCTTTGAAATTTTTAAAAAAGTGTTGTGTTGTGTTGTGACATTGGATTGTAAAATTTGTACCAGAATAGACCAGACAGAAAAACGTAAGTGTCTCCTGGTTTTGATTTTTTAGAACAAAGGCCTACTCTCACGCACTCACACACGTACATCATAGGGTTAAAAAAGGGATTTTGAGTTTTAATTGATTTAGGCAAAATAAATACAGTTCCTTTTCGAAAGAAGTGAGTGGCCCTGAAAAGGACCGTTGGGTTTTTATTTTTATGAAAATAAAAAAACAAACTCAGGAAGGAGAAGCAATCAGCTTTAACTGCCTTAAGCCTTTCCCACGGCCAAGACCAACTTCTGGACCTGCTACAGTCGATGATTGGGTAGAAATCTCTAGGGATGGTATCTCCGGCGTACTAACAGGGTTGGACTGTTTGGCTCGGGAAGTTTTTTTTTTTCCCCTTGGGTAGTAATAAAGAAGTCTGATACATTTGTTTCAGACTTCTTAACTCTGCCAAAATGTCCAAGAGTACCTTTACCGTTTGACTTTCACTGTTCTCCTTCTCTCCTAGGTCTTGTTTCTTCTCTGCTTCTTCTTCTTCCTGTCGTTTCCATCTCGCCTCTTCTTCTTCTCGCTATTGCTGTTCAAGAAGAAAAGCTTGTTCTGCTTCTTTCTGCTGTTGTAAAAATTTCTCCAATTTTTCTTTCTGTCTCTGTTTAAAATTCTCGACCTGTGGTAAAGAAGGAGAAGGTGGTGAAGGTACTGGTACCCGAACAAATTCTTGCGAAGAAAGAAAATCTACTAAATCCCAATTAAAATCGACCTCTTCTGGAAGTAGAACTGTGTTAACTTTGGTAGCCGCTGCTATGCCATCGGTTCTCGTCTCCACGGCCTGTGCACCCCAATTCATCGTCTTCTTAGTTTCCGTCATGTTTCAAATAACAATGTCGCATCGATTCATTGCGCACAGACGCTAGCGCACCTGTATAGGGAATGTGACGTCACAGGTAGCTCTCTTCGGAATGGAAGACCTACTCCGCGAGTGACTGAATTTTGTAACGCGTGTTGGGATTGCTAAACAATCTCAATAGTTTCGATCCGCTCTTCCACTATAAATAAACGCAGTTTACTTCATTCAAGTCATCTGTTCTCCTCACAAGATGTGGACAAACGTTGAATCTTCTACTCTCGTATCGTCGATGCTGTTCGTACAGACTTAACCATGTATGTCAAATCATCATGGACCATTATCCGGATCACCGAGACGACTGTTTGGAAAAGAAGGATCTATGTGGAGAGACAAGACTGTCTGAAGCGAGTCCTCATCTACGGACCTGAGGTTAAACGAAGTTTGAGAACGAGAAGAAGATCAGTGAGATGTCCTCTATGTTAACGAAATGGTGTTAACATAAAAACTAAAGGCCCTTTTCAGGGTCACTTCATATGCCTCTAAAAGATTTATTCTTTCTTGCCTAAAAAAATGTTTTAGTCGATTGTATATTTTATGTTTAACTCCCGCAAAATAATTATTCTCTGACGTAATGTTTTTAGTCGGTTGTATAATTTGGGCATGATAGATTGATGTTCATCAATCTCAGGTTGTGTTGCATAAATATGATATGTCTCTGTCTCTCTATTGTATTTGTCCCTACCTAGAGTAGCTGCGCGTATTCAGGTCAGCCACTTACCACATTGCTGCAAGTGTCCAGTACCGTGACATCATCCCACCTGTTCCATTCCTATTGTCTCTATACTCAATCTTAAGGCTATAGTGCCGGGACCTTTTTTTACATAGAAGTCTAGGTGAGGTTATACTGCCTGACCCGTGCCACTTGAGGCTATAAATCTTGAGGCTATAGTGCTGGGACCTGTTTTTAACATTACTGTCTTCGAGAGGCTATATCGCCCCACTATACTACTATTTTGCATATTATGATTGGAAAATTCAATGAATGACAACATTGCATAACTGCGCACGAATAAACGTAGTCCGATAAATCCCCCCTTCATATCTGTGTTGATACTGATATACGATATGTGGGTATGATGTCACCTGTTCATTAAAATATGCAATTTTGCTGCATGCAAAACTTACCGGAACAAACCAGAGTACTGTTCACTTTAGGCACAACACGATAATTGGTAACAGTCATAGCTAGCGCGAAATTCAAAATGGCCACAGGACATATGGTTGTGCTATTCCACGTGGATTAACAAGTCACCAAAGATATTATTTGCTCCGGAAAAATAATGTATATGTCACCAAAAGAAAACTTCAGCCGACAGTAGTTCCACAGCCACGAGAAATACCGGTAAGTGTACAACAAATATACACTGATGTGTGCAGACAAAATTGGCTACAAATAATTGCAGCTTTTAATAAATTGGTGATATCAGCCCCTAAGCAATATCAAAATCAATATCAAGGGGTTAGGGTCTGATTTATCATCTGGAATAAATGTCAATCATGTCGTGTTTTGTTGTAGCTAGTCAATGTATGTATTGTATCATCTATTATAAGGGTCGTGTGCAGATTGTGGAGTCGCGTGTAGATATATAGAGACATGCATGTCTTTTAATGTTAGGATTTAAGCTGTAAGTTTGCTCAAGTGCTCAAGTGGTGTTTGGATTTTCTGAACAGTCTTTATAGCAGACTAGAGGATGTACTCAAGTCACTTGTAAAATACAAAGGGCCTCTAAAAGTGATACCGATAAGCGAACCTTTCTATGTCAAAACTTGTTAAGCTTCTTAGATGACTAAGAAGACTTAGAAGAGAACTGTCACACATTAAATCTTAGATATCATGCCGCACAAGTCGCTAGAACGTGCATTCAAGAAGGAGAAGGCTTTTGTTTCTACCGATCAAGTTTGCGTTATTATACATTAAAAAGGCAAGACGCCAACTCTAGATAAATCTGTATGCCATTCATACTATAAGGTCTGTTTCATGCATAACTAATGCAAACTGCAAACTGGTGTATGTTTAATTTATGTTAACACTTGTGAATACTTAAAGGAGTAGGGTTTTAGGAGACGATTCATTCCCATGTATCTAACTAGCTCGATGCAATGAGATTGGTCGGCTAGTCGGTACAAAACAACCTAGTATATATTTGTTAGAAGCCTAAGTTGCCTTATGGTGGTTACATTTAAATGTTCTGTCCCAGCTTGAGGTACTAGTTGTCAAATCTCACGTAAAATCATAAAACGTTGACACTCTAAATTAATAGTTGGTCTCAATATTTTACTGAGGCCCACAAGGGATTCGCTTTAGGTGATATACAATGACCTCACTATTAGGCAACCATCTTGCTAAAACTACTCTGAGTAGTGTAATTATGACCTTTTTTGAATTTTTGTTCCTATTATTATCTTTCTAGGACACTGCCTCTATCCCACATGAATTTCGCTCACAAACAACATATTACGTGCAACCCGTGGATTATGAGCATTCATAGTTTACGAAAGTGAAGTGGCTCCAGCAAGTAGATAGAGTCGCGTTGTGAAGCTGAGCAATGAACATCAAATACCGCCTATGACACTCCACTTCCTACTCGTCTGCTTGTGTTTCAGTGGTTGGTGGAGGTTTGTTTACATAGATTTTCCTTTCACATCGTAACTATTTTCATAAAATCTTTTATTGCTTTATATGCTTCGAGAATGTCTCCAGCTGTATCCATAACAAGAATGTCTTCATAAAACTGATTAAATTTACAAGAGGTCTTTTTAAACCCATTAAATTCCGTTTGTAGATTGTAACCACTTGGTCCATACCATTTTCTGTTGTGTATTGGTTTTTCGATCACAAGATTTTATCAGACAGGTTTTGCAGGACAACCTGCACGGATGGGATTGGTGACTTTATTCATTAAAATTTCACTTTGATGTTATCATCTTTGAGTCGTAATCAGGTGGTTGTTGCGACAATTCATGTATTTCATCGATGGCGTGGTCTTCTGAAGTCTTTTTAACTTCAACCTCGCCTTATTTTACTGCAGGAATTATCGCTGTTAAATGTTTAATAATTTTTTTTTGCAGTTTTGTCTGTTGCTGTTTCAGTGCCCTTGGTGCTCATAGCTATTTACAGATTACGCCAGATTATTCTTCTGTTATCGCTAGTGCTGACACTTTATCCACTGTTACTCGGATTGCCTATTTAATATCATCAGAACGTTCCGCAATTTCATTTGTTGGTTTAATCAGTGGTATAATTGTTTGTTCAACCCGCTCTAAGGTCTTCTCGTACTGTTTGTTGTGATTGCAAGATGTTTGTGACCTTTTGCGGGCTCTTATAAAATTACGCATCCGTTCCTGGTCTTCAGTGATCTTATGATTCTTCTGTGACATCAGTGGCAGACATTTTATATAATTATTATCTTAATTTGAAACATTGCAACCCCGCAAAATATTTCTCACGCGACTGGAATATCCGGTCAAATCAATAGAGAGAAAACTATACGCGTTATATAAAATCAGCCCAAACATGTCAGGAAACTCATCCCACGAATAACCAGCGACACACAAATTCCAATGAATATTTGCAAGACTATTACCGTCACTACTACGAAATACGATTAACATGTTTCTGCTGTCACGGATCACTTTAAGCACGTGTGCATATCGTTGTGTCTAATAGATTACATCAGCGTTTTTTGTGTCGACCTCGCGAACTTTTTGCGGTGGGTTGACATGGTGATCGCGCATCCTTTCATCATACAAGATTCTTTTCGTCTCCATGCAAATCGTCAATAGTAGGTGTTTCATCGATAGTGGAAAAGAAATCAAACGGCGTTGGCTTGCCACTTAACTTTTTCTGAGGATCTTTTAAAACAATATAATACGTCCTGGTCATCAGCTGACTGTGCACTCACGTACAACCGATCCCACTTTAGTCATTGTAAAATGATATTCAGTAACAATTGATTTTTCCTCTCGTTGTTTGTTTATTTTTAGTTGTTTTTTTTTTAAAGCAACTGTTAATTTTATTTTGTTTCGTTTTGCCATTGAACTATATACTCTATATTCCAATCTTTTCTTCATATTGTGTACGGTGCCTCAAACACAGCTCTAGTGCAAACACGTATTGAATGAGAAGCGATTGCAAGTCGTTGAAGAAAATCTGGAACTGCCACCAATATTTGTTTTCATACGGTTGTGGATGTCCTTGGACATCAGTAAGACTGCCCTATCAGCCGAAACCTGCTTCGCAATAAGATGATTGCGAAAAGCATACGTTGTAATAACATCAGAGAGTATACACCGTTTGGTATCAAGTGAGGACAAACTCACCTTAGTGCATCGGAAAACAACCATGCAATGTTTCCCACACCATATGCCTTGTGTGCAAATTAACGTCGGTTAGGAAGACATTCCACGTCCAAGTTGTGTTTGAGATCTTTCTGCACAATACCCATGGAACACATTTGGCCTTTTGAATTTCTTGGAGCCACCAACTACAACTAAATACATTCTAGATCGCCGTCCCAAGTACTCTTCGATTAATTTACCCGAGAATTCGTCTTTGAACTTAATCACAACATTTTTTTTTTGGTGCTGCTAAACAAAGGTTGTACTTTCAGATAAACGCTTGCATCAAATTTCTTTACTAAACATGTCCAGCCATGTTCCCGTACACATCATTAGTTGCTATATGCATCAACATTGAATCAGTGTCAGTGTACAACGTATCGACCCGATGCCGGTAAAGGAGATTGATCTTGTCATAGCAGAATTGATACGTCAGTCGCTTCGGCAAGTCTAATACGGACGAACCAACGAAGACTGGTTTTGTCAGCATTAGTTGTCGATTTTTTACTGTGAAGGGCAGAAGATCCACCATCAAAGACTTTATAGATTCAAAAGCCGGATCAGCAATGAGTTATCGAACATTATCCTGTTCACATTCCTGGACAAAATCTAAACTTATCAGTTTGCTCAGATTCTACATCTTGTTAAAGAACATAGCATTGTTCATGAGTTCTATAAATGTTTCACACTGTTTCTGGTGGTCTATTTTCTTAGTTCCTTATTCATAAGGGTATAAGAAGCCACCCAAGCTAAATTCCTTTTCGGTGATAGATACAATATTGTTCCGAAGGAGTCCACTTAAATTATCTGAAACGGCTCATCACTGGCTTCACAGCCAACATTACTTTTGTCAGACTGACGTACGTGCTCAATAATGTCAATCGTATCATAAAGTTTGCCAATATTTGTTTGTTGAATGTATTTAACAATAGCCATTAGATCATGCTGCAGCGTGCACATTATATTGTAAAATAAATAATGTCCTTTACTAAGTGTAGATCTCACTGATATATTAATACCTTAGAATATTGAGTTAATATATTTGCTCTTGGATATCTTTCTCATTACAGCTAGACAATTCGGTGTTAACATCATCAAAAATTATTCATGCAACTCACCTTGTTCGGTTTTATAAGCCCCATTTTTTTTTCTTGCACAATATTATATAAATCCATTTACTTTAAATGTTGACCAAGTTTAAAAAATTCCTGTTCTAAAATCATTGCTGAATTAATCATTTTATCTGTATGTTGCGATTATGTGTCTGAAAAAGCATACAATATATATATATA
>JAECUM010014225.1:0-44696 GCA_016617855.1 Megalonaias nervosa | reverse complement strand
TATATATATATATATATATATATATATATATATATATAGCATTCATTCATCTCAACTTTGTCTGCTTGAGTTCAAGTCTCTGCTCAACCAACACTGGTATCTGAGAAAGCTTGTCAGTAGCTTCCTATGGATGGTGTTTTTCCTGGGTTCTTTTTTGACCAAATATATAGGCTGCCATGTAAAGCCTATCATGTGCTGAGAAATGACATTAAACCCCACAAAACCAAACCAAATTAGTTGGTCCTACGTTAAAATGGATGGATGGCCATATTGACATTGGGTTTTCACCAAAAGACTTCTTATGATGTCTAGTTAGTCCTAAATAAAAATAGTGCTGTTCTGAAATCCAATATAGATTCCATAGCAGCCATCTTGAAAATCTTGGTTTTACAAGAGCAGGTAGGATCTTTCTTTCTCTGAGGTATATGCAGTAGATACAGTCATTTAAGCAAGCAAATGTCATTTCTACTGCGTCACAAGTACCCAAATGTAGAGACCCCTTCTGAAAATCAGTAACCAGGATGTTTCTTTCTTTCTTATCACAAGATATATTTTCCCCCAACGAAAATGTTGGATAGAATAAGATCAATTTTCATCTTCTTTTTCTACAAATCAGAACAAAGAGAAGTGTTTTACAAAACTTTCTCTGAGGTACTTGTAATCTCTAAAAGATATACAGTAAAAACTGTTATGAGTGACCTCTGCTATGAGTGACCACCTGTCATTTCTGACCACAATGGTAATGCACGGATCGATTTTATTACATAAATGCTCTGACATGAGTGGCCACCTGATGAACGTGACCAGCGACCACAATGTCTTTGCAAAATATGCATTTCGAGACTGCTATGAATGACCGCAATTGCAAAAACAGGGATAAACTCCACTGACCTTTACTTAATCCAATGACTGCTTGTAAGTTCTAAAAAAAAGAAAAAAGAAAAGAAGAGGCTGGCTACTGGTATCTGAAATTTTGTAGGTATGCATTTAGTGTCTCATATTTTCTATTGTAAACCAAACTAAAAGTACCTGTAGAGTATTCCAGCACTTCACCTGGTTCCTGGCCGTATCCAACTCTGTGAACAACCATCTGTATAGCGAAAACAGAGACAGACACCACTGACCTTTATGTAATCATTTGTAACAACGATCGCATGAATAGTAAAGATTGTTCTGATCAAAAACATGCATGAAAGAACAAAAAAAAAAAAAAGGAGTCTGGTTACTCGGTTTGTATATAGTGATAGATGGTACAGTCAGTAAACCAGGCTAATATACATGTTGTGAATTTGCTATTGTAGTGCCCAAATTAACGTAGTGGTCGTGTATATTGTTTGTTTTTAGAGTTAATCCGTGTTGCCTGGGGGTGAATAAGGTCTTTGTCTATTAAACCAGCAAGTGAGAATCATTTGTGGGATTCAACTGATAGTGTTAAAGGCTTGTGATGTTTGTTGGGTTTTTTCTCCCAGATGTTAATGATTACATCCCAGTTACCAAGCTGTCATCTATTCAGGTTGGTGCGACCAGGTTGCACACTTTGTTTATAGAGTTAATCCCTGTATGTCTTCTTTGAATTAAGCCGTTGACTTTTGTCAGTGAGTAAATGATTCTGTTTCTGGATGAGATAACTGTTTCTTTTTATTTCATTAATTGTTAGATATGCAATACACATGTATAGATTTATCATGTTTTCCCAAAGCCTAGTCAAAACCGTCTTCACAGTCGATATTACAACTGAGAATTAATAATGTTGACACCTAGTACCTTAATAACAATGGAAGAACCACCAACTAAAATGAGACAAATTTTAATGCTGGAGAAAATAATTATTGTAACTGAAAAAAGTGAAAAAGAGCAGACCACTCGCAAAATAGCGGTTTAAATGTCAGTAAAACAAATTTAGGTTTTATAAAGGAAAAGGAATAAATCAGAAAAGATTTCATATGCTAATACATGTACATATGATCTTCAAATGCAACTGTGATTTCATGTTTAATGATAGAAGTATATATTTATTGCTATATAATTTTGTTTTTAGATGAATGCATACAATATTTTAGCAAGAACTATTAATAAAAAATAGAGTATATGTACAGTGATTGTGGTTATTTCTCTTTAAATTGTTCTGAAACTGTACCTTGGAAACTGATATTTTTGTACAAACCTGTTATGAGAGACCACCTGTCTTGAGAGACCATATTTTGTTGGCAGAAGGGGAGGTCTCTCATTACAGGTTTTACTGTATTATTTAAATTGTATACAAGATCTCTTATCAATTAAAAAAGAAAATGGACTTGTCATGGATTACTGTCATTTTTTTAGAGCCAGTAAAGCATGTCTCTTCAAGGGACTATTGTTTCTTGTCTGACCTGGAGGTCAGAAATATGGAAGGTTTAGGCCATTTGTAATTTGTTATATTGAATCCAATTTCACAAGGGGATGACAATTTTGTGAAGACATACATGATTAAATTATCACTTTGACTAGAGTATGTCTACAGAAGATTATTTATGCTTCACAAATAGAATTAAAATTTATTTGTTAGACATTAATCACAGGACCTCTAGCAAAAAATCACAGGTAAATGCTGAAAATGTAGAATACACATGACCCATGCTGCTATTTCAATCAGGCTGCAAATAAGGAAGTGTGTTGGTGCAGCCTCAGGCATAAAGCAGAGTGCAAGCATCGAGTACTACTGGTTTCCTGAAACAAATTTACAGCATTGTGTTGAACCATTCTACTTATAATGGTTGATGAACCCAGTCAGAAATCACAACAATTATATGATCTATGCATGACAGCTGGCTTTGTTATTGGAACTGCCTCATCACTGAGTGTAGTTAATATTATTCCAACTCAATACAATGGTTTGATTCAGATGGTTAAACAAGAAGTTTTATACAACTGGCAAAAAATGGAGTATACATAATTTGACCTTCATCTGTCTGTCTGTTGCTTTGACCTTCATCAGTCTATCTTTTACCTTTCTGACAATAACATTAATTTTACACCATTTACCTTTACCAAACTTAGTGGATGGCTTGCACTTGCTGTAAGGAGGTGAAGCCCAACTGATTTGGGTGTTAAAACATCAAAGGTGAAAAGCTTAAACAGCTTTCACAAAGACATGTAAACAGTGACTTTTAGACCATCGATACATGTTTAATTCATCTTGAATGATGTTTATTAAGGTGTATTTAGACTTACCTGCTCAATGTTGTTGAGCATGGTTATTTCTGAATACATCCAAATACATCTACTTCCAAGATATTTTCATTTATCCGGATGCCTAGTTGAGTTATAAATATCATTTTTTATTGGCTATTTATTTCACTTTCACATGTTCAGATGGGTAAAAGATGGAGTGGGTTTTTTTTGTTTTTTGCTTTATGGACCCATAATTTTCATGTCCAGGCCACTTTTTTACTCCAGATCTCAAACTTGTCCTTCTTTTTGCAAAGGTTCACCTGTCTGTGTGCAGTTCAGACCAGTCTGCCTTAGATCTCAGGCCAAAAGGTCTCAAATCCAGACATAAAATCCATTTCCAACAACTTTCAAATTTTTGGTGTAAAAAAAAATCATGTCTCAAAACTTATGTTTTTACCTCTGTATTTCATAAAGCAAGTAGAAAATCTAGATTATATGGTATTTTTACACAGTACATCTGTCTACTTTTCTGTAATACCACCCACTTTGGTGTATCTTGATTGACCTTGACACTACAGAGCTCAGAAGTAGGGTACAACTCAACACATGCATGTGCCAATAAGGGTTAATTAGTTAAAAATCTGAAAATTCAGTGCAGCCGCAACTCCATACAAACATTCACCATGTTGAAAATTCCCACAAGATGACAGGTAATTCAGTAGTGACAAATTGCCTTCTGCATAAAGAGTGCCCAATGGTACTGATTACAGCCTTGCAAAAGACTTTGTGGATAGCTTGCAGAAGCCTATTAAAATTGGGTCAAAAGTTTAAAGGTCAGTGACTGAACCATCACTATCCTTCTCAAATGCTCAGGATGTGAATTACACTCACCTTCTACTGGTGTTTTACATATTTTTTTTTAACAATATAACAGTTAAACCAGTCTCTAATGGACACTCACAGTCACCAACAAGTTTTAACTTTTAGGTTCACTAAATGGCAGTTGAATATGAAAGTAAAATTAAAATTCACCAGTTGAAAATGAAAAATGTACTCAGTAAAGTAATTGTTATATTCACAGTATATTTTTTTCTTCTTCAGATCTTTTTTAATTCCACCAGTTTATTCCTGAAAAATGTGCCTGTCAGCAGTAGAAAGAAAAATGGCCATACCTATGCAGGAGTTTACCAGCTGTGTATGTGTGAAAATGGTAGGCTGTTCCTGGGCAGTGCAAGTGGCGAATGTGTTCCTACTAAAACCATTTGTGACTAACGTTGTGACTAGGGCAACAGCTGCCTACAGCAGATATAAAAATGTGTGTAGTTTCTGTGACTGGTGTAAATGATTGGGAAGCATTTTTGAACCCCACCATTGGATGTTGCAGAGTATTTCTAGTTTACTGAAATGTCTGGTCATTTCAATTTTCAGATGGGTAACTTAAGTATTAGTGAACAAATCTGTAACAGCTTGATACCAATATTTCCCATTGCTGAAGGAAGAACCCTATCAGTGTCAGTAGCTCCAAGGTCAAGGTCACTTGCTAAATATAAATTTTCCTTTACAAAATTCCAATGTTCAGATTTCAACACAATTTATACATGTGCTTCTCATAGCCCAAGAAAGAAGAGGGCTATTCAGGTTCATTAGATGTAAGGTCAAGGTCATGATTGCTAAAATTAAATTTTGCCTAATGTGTTTTATTTACAGATGATGAGTTACGGATAATGGAATTCAACTTCATTTTTTACCATTTTTTTTCGCTTAGCCACAGGTAGAAACCTATTGATTTTGCAATCACTAGCTCCAAGGTCAAGTACTGCTGCTAAAAATAGATACCTCCATTGCCATTTCATTTCTGGTTGATAACTTAAGTTCTAGATAGCAGAGTTCAAGTAAATTCAGTACATTTGCTTCCCTTAGCCACACGAAAAACCTTGTTGACTTTGGGGTCAGTAGTTCCAAGGTCACTAAAAATATATTATATATTGGCCATTATATTCAATATCTGGACAACAACTTCATCAACACATGCTGTATTTGTACAAAGCTTTGTTCCTCTGCCAAAGAAAGACCACTATTGGTTTGAAGCTACATAGGTATCTTCAAGGTTAAGGTTACCATTGCTAAAAATGGATATGACCTTTGTATTTGATTCCAGGCCAAAACTTAAGCTCTGTCCTACTGAATGCAACAGAATATGATACATTTCAACCCTTTTACCTAAAAATAAACCTCATATTGATTTGAAAATCAGTGGCTTAAGTACAAAGTCATTATTAGTATAAAATAAATGTTGCCTTTGCTTTTCATTTCTGGACAGTAACTGAACTTCTTTGTAACTAATTTCAAGAAACTCCGAACATATGTTTCCTCTCACCCCAAAAATAACCATATGAATTTCATAGTTGATGGTAGCTTGAAGGTCAAAGTTACTGTTACTTGAGTTAGATTTGGTCATTGCATTTCATTTCAGGACAAGGACCAAATACATGTTTTCCCTATGTTGGTAAGGTATCATGTGCCATTTGCAGTAGCAATCCATCAGTATCTCATTACACCAGTACATACTGATGTTACATGCTGTTATGATATACAATAATCATTCTTAGCTGTACAAGTTCAATAAAAAATTTAAGAACTCCAACAAACACTTAACTCATCCATAATTATGTTAAATAAATGAATAAATCAATGAACAACTGATTTTGGTATGAATCAGTAAATTACAAATTACAGAAAGTAAACAAAATGGACCATGTAGAGCTACATATCTTAGCATTAGTTTTACATCTGTCTGTACAACTAATAGTGAAGCAAGTATTCCCATATCCTTGGTAAATGAGTTGTTTCAGTGTAATAGTGTTCCCATATCCTTTTGTAAATGAGTCATTTCAGTATAATGGTGTTCCCATATCCTTTGTAAAAGGAGTCATTTCAGTGTAATATGGTTTAATTCAAGCAAAAACAACATTTTTAGAGGTAAATGCACTTAAATTGTATGATCTATACATCAACAATACATACTCTGAGTCTGATGTTGTGATTGTGATTCCAATAATATTAAAAATGAGCTACTGATATCCAGCTCCAGTTTTCAGTATGGTTTCATTTTTTTCCTGAGAGAGTGTAAAAGAATGCACTAGTTGTACTGGTCATGACTGAGTCTAGTTAATGCAAATTGTGGGAGAAATAGATTTTTGTTGTATTTGTCCTACTCACAAAGTCTACATAACACTCTCAGAACATTGTTAAATATTCAGTAGATCTGAACTAAACTGTTCACCATGAAATGATTAACTTAATTTATGCATTCATTGCAGTAACAGTGTTTATAGTGGCTATAACTGTTATGCTGATTGAAGAACTGAATATAAATGAGGTGTTTTAATGGGGGGGGGGGGCATTTTTTACTTCTATTTTTGTGGAACATTAAAAACAATAAATTATGAATATAGAATAGCTACTACAGTGCAACTGCTTTAAAATGCCAATGACAGGAGGGATACATTTATGGCTGGATTGGGGAATGACTGTTGATGAAAGGTCAACAAAAAAGGATACATTGACAAGAACTGAAAATCAGTTCATGGTTGGGTACAAGAGGTTGTTGTTTATAGAGTTAGGGAAAGTTGTACTGGATATAACATTGACCATATACACATTTTCATACTACAGTTCTCACATAATGGTAAGTACTACTTGATGAAACTATTTTAATTTATCAATAACTAATAGTTTCCCCATTCTTCATAATGTATAGAAATCATGACCTGTTATCTCACTTGAAAACTGCATAGTTTTCTTGTCTTACAAAGTCAACCCATGCATATTCATAAGTCGAGTTAAACTGCAAATTGTACATGCCTAGATCTGTCATCACATTATGTGACAGCAGGTCTATGTCCATGCAATTTCTTAGGAGTAATCAGTAGAACAAAAGAATACAGACACTGGCATAGCGAGGGAACTTAGCGCCCGGGGACAAAACATAAACTTGGCAACCCCTTACTTAGCGCCTGGGGACAAAACATAAACTTGGCATCCCTTTGAGTGCATCTGAGATAACGAATAGTTGCATTTTTCTCATTTTGGCCCCCCTGGCACATGGCACCCGGGGACAACTGTCCCCCCCCCCCACCGGCCCTTCCCAAGCTACGCCACTGAATATAGACCTTGATCTGCCAGCACATTATGCAGATAAAGAGTCCATGTTGTTTGCAGGTGCACTTTACTTGTGAGCAAGTATATATGATAAATACTATTTTAATAAGAAATCTTCAAAATTTCTGTGATTTAAATTCTGTGGTAGTTTATTAAATGATATTACATGTCTCTAAGAACAGTGAAATATAGCTACAATGAGAAACTGGCTACCTTTAAATAGAACCAACAGCTCTTAATGTATTCAGTGGGATGCTACACATTTTAGAACATCTTTGCTTGCATCTTCCTTTCAGTGTCTGAATGACAGCAAGGCGTTGTTTGTCCATGGCATCATCATAGGCTTCAGAATGAATCCATACTATAATTTTGAGTAATATCTGGGATTACCTGTTCTTCAGTAATTTAATTAATAAACTTTAAATATTTCACATCAGCTAATCCCATTGTAGTTATATTAAGCTACATCAAATGTCCTGCTTAGTTTGATTTTCTGTCATGGAGGTTTAAAAATTGAATTTTGTTTAGTATTTGTAGATTTACAGAGATAATTTTGAACTATTTCTAGCACCCGATCTAAATCAGCTTATGTCCGTTTTTCTTTTGTACTGTGTAAAAAATGCACATGTATGTTACTACCTGCAGATTTGTATAATATCATCAGCCACCTTGTGGGCACTAACCTGCACAGTATTTAATCTTAATTGTCCGATAGTAATTAAGGGAGAAATTTGTATTTAAGGTATTTAAGACAGGTTGTACAGTTCTGAATTGAGATTAACTAGCAAAATCATCAAATACTATATATTCTAGAATTCCTTGTCTAGTATATTTTGAAATATTAAATAAAAGAGTAAAAATCTAATTATCTGTGGTACAAAGTCACAGGGAAAGTCATGAAGTCATAATGGAATCAAAATTTTGGGCAGTATATCATGGATTTTATTACAGCAGATATGAATGTCCAAATATTAATAGTGCCTTACATTTTCAGGTGTCCAAATCAGTTTTTTTCCCTGGTGTATACCTCTATGAAATTCATCATCAGCTGTAGTAGCTAAAGCTTTCAGTTTGGTCTCTTTCAAGCATAAGCTTTCAATATAGTCTCTTTCAAGCAGAAGCTTTCAGTTTGGTCTCTTTCAAGCAGAAGCCTTTAACTTTCAAATCATAAAAACAAAACCTAAGGTCTAATTATGTCTAGCAGTGTGCCAGTTAAGTATATATAAATCCAAGGGTCGTTATAGTAACTAAATTGTACTTACGATACTTAAGAAAATATCAATTTTTTAAAAGTAAGAGATATTCAAAAAGAGGAACAATATATGTACATCTGGAAATATTTTCATTATTGCAAAAAGAGTTCAATAATTTCTGATTTGTAGAAATCCAAAAATTTTCCTCAGAGATGAAAGAACACTTTTCAGGATAAATTGACATAAATTAATAATAATGTTTAGTTTGAAGGTCATCAGTGTAAGAAATGCTAGAGGTAATATAGTTATTGTTATATGAAAATATGTATGCTTAGAGGGTTTGCTGGGTATTTTTATATTCAAAAAATGAGTAATAAAGAAAGACAGCCAAGTTTACAGGAAATCCATTTTTTATTTTTACATGATGCAAATCAACGATCAATCGCCAAAAAAGTTCTACATTTTTTCTTTCAGTTTTTATGATTGTTTAAAAGCTGCAAACATTTCACTTTGCAAAACAAACATTAACAACAATGAAGCAATACAGAATATCAGACATGCCAACCCTTAAGATTTTGCCGTAAGTTTTATGAAACTGACCCTATAAATATGGACTTTCGGAATAAAAGCAAAAACTACGGAAAAATTATTGTTGCTGAAAAATCCGGATAATTGGTTCATCTGTGTTTTATTTGGATCCGGGTTTCATATTAGAATTAGTGCAATTAGTCAGGGAACAAGACTAACTTTACAGCAGTACTGCAGAGGCTTTAAACTGCACCTATTGTTTCATGCAAAGCATCTTGAAGATGAAAGGGAGAATATGTTTCTTAAATGTGTTAATAAAAGCAGGAAGGGATGCAATTTTATGTTAATTGCACATCACATGTAAATCTATGTTTTGTGGAGGGAGGTATGATTACCATCGTCATGTGAAATTGAAAAAAATTCCAAGAATTACGTCAAGTTGAGAGATAGCAACAAGCCATCTAGCTGCATAGGGTTTGGAACTTAAGTTTGTGCAACTGTACTAGTGGTAAATAAGGTCTACATGTACTTTACAAACTTTCAGTTGAACATAATGCTTACTGTTGCTGCATGTTTTGAATACTGAACTTTTAAATACACTTTCCAGCTTTACAATAGCAGTTTATATTTTGTTACACCTTATTGAAAACTGGTCAACCTTACTGAAATAAATCAACTGTTCTACTGAAAAAGGTATAGTCAGGGTTGGCAGGTCTGGAATATTCTCACATGATACAACTTGTGCTCCATTTTGCTTTAAAAAATGAATCTAACTTTAAAAACATTTGAAACAATGTACAGTATTATTTACATGCAAAAGTATACATATTAAGAACACAAGACAGCTGGGATGTTTTCAACACGTAAGATGAAATCTGACATATAAGTATGATTCAATATAAGCACGTTTTTAACTTGAACTTTAACATACCATAACACAAGAATCATACATAACATGAAACTTAAAATTAAAAAATTCAGGTTTCCAAGAATTTAAGATTGTCATCCAGAAACATACAAAATTAACTTTATACTTCATATGAAATTCTGAGCAAGCATCTCAACATATGTTTCCCTAAACAAAATGTGCCTGGCTGCCATGTGTTGGGTTTATCTGCCATCAGGTTTGATCTATTTTCCTAAACCTTTCAGCACCATAAGTACCTCTGTGGGTACAAGACATTTTAGCAACCAATCTAGTAAAGATTAAGATGTGTTAGTAATGTTACAATTGGATTTATGACATGATTTGGAAATTCTCTGTTTAAAAAAAAATATGAAATACAGTAAAAACATAAAGAACTCAAACACTGATCATTAGAATACCTGGAATCACTCAAAATTAGCCAAAAACTGATATTTTTGTCGTTTTTTTTTTTTTTTTGTGGCTACACACTGTAGCCACTATATCTGGTTTAGGAAGAAAAACTGGAAAAATCCTGAAAATAACCACAGACTCAGAAGCTACAAGAAAGCTTTCTCACATACCCACAATGGTCGAGCCAAGACTCCAACCCAGGCATTCTCACATACCCACAATGGTCGAGCCAAGACTCCAACCCAGGCAAACAGAGGTGAGACGTCAGGGATCTATAAAGGCAAGCACTCAGCCACCCAAGGTGCCAGCCAAAAAGGAGAACCAAAAGTTTTGTCTTGTAGCCCTTGGAGATGGAAGTTAAAGTGTTTCAGTCTTTTAGTTACAATATCCCAGACCATATGGGAATGTATGGTAGTTTTAAACACAAATTTAAATTTAAATTTAATTTCTTCCTAATCACTAAAACAAAATACATATAAAGTTCAAAACTCTACATGTACATTTTAGTCCCAACTGATGTATCATCAAGCTTTGTCAAGAACCAAGTGTCAGTCAGTTGGTGTTGATTGAAACTTACAATGGACCACAAACTACTCTCAAGCTGGTCTGTTGGAAAATCATTATGTAAATCTGGTGTTTTCTAAGCTTGTCTAACTATGAAAAGAAGTTTGTTCATTGATAGTCTGACACCATTTTGGTAGTTCTGACTGTATTACATATGTAATTTCAAGCTGTCCATTCCTTACTCTTCTTCATCTAATTTTTTATTAACTTTACAATATAAAACCCAAAATTACTTTCTAGTCAAGTGGTAACATTTTGAAAAGGAAATCTGATTATAAAGAAAATGCCAATGAGTAGGTGTGGTTACCTCTGCACTGACAATTTAACAAAAACTGAACAATCATTAATGATACTCACTTGGCACCTACCTTTTTATTTTACACCTAAACATTTATTCAAGTTTGATAACTAAATCATGCCCCACTAACATAAAACTTATAAACTTGTGTATGTACATGTACTCAATTAAAAACTGATTCCCTCAATTAAACCACTGTAATACAAAATCTCAAGACTATATTTAGTATAAAGAATGAATTACCAGCATATTCAAGGCCATAAAATAATTTTAGTGTGTCTAGATTGTAACTTTAATTAGTCTTTACAGTTCGAGCTGAGTATGTACTCAGAGTTGTAGATTTCTATGAAAGTGGGGTCAGAACTGGTATGAGCTACAGCTAATTCTAACCTTATATTGAATATGTAAATGACTCTTTAATAATTATGACAAACAATGCACTGAATTAACAAAACCCGAGGCACTGAACATTTTACTAGAGCTTTCTTCTCTTACTGGATGTGAATGCATCACAAAACTCATGAGTAGAAACAATGGTTTGTTTGCAATGATATTTTGAAAAGAGTTTTCAGTTCAAATTTTTTACAATAAATTTCTCGGATTAGACTGCAATGTTATCAAATTTATACAATGAACTTCCCCAATTCAGTCTGTCCTTGATGCAGCTTCCTCTGCAGACTGGTCATATACTTGGGTTGCACTAAAGTTGTTCAGATACCATCTCTACTGACACTTATAAGTCAAGTCCAACTGCAAACAATATAAACACTGATCTGGCATAGCATAATGTGCTGGCACATCAGTGTCTATTGTTTTTTTTTTTTCTCTACTGATTAATCCTAACAAACTGCATATCCAGATCTATCAATGCATTATGCAAAGGCAGAGCTGGGTCTATGCTGTTTGCAACTGGTCTTGACTCTTACACAAGTATATGGTATATATCAAACCTCGTATTGGCCACTACTATTATTCTGCCATACCTTTTTTGCCCAAAGTGTCCAATTTAGAAAAGTTTGTATAATGAAAGGCCTGACTAGCATTTGATTCCCACAATTTTAATTACATATGCATGTGACACACACATATCTGCTTCTGCATATAAACAAAAAACTAGGCATAGCCTGCACATCATGCCTGCCATAGAGCTCAAATAATGAGTGAAAAAATTGAATATTAAGATTAATCTAGGGTGTGAAAAGATGTATGAATTACAAGCACATGGAATCTTAAGTGATTGACGTGTCACATTCCATCAAGCAGGCTGAACAAACACTAGGAATACATCCATTACAAGTCAAAATATATGCGTGAAATATACGTGTCTATTCATATTTTTAAGATATAAAACTGTGAAGTTGTTTATGAAGAACAATCCCACAGTAAGATTTATTTTGAGCAAAAGTTGAAACTATTTAGTGTCTTGTGCCATACAAAACATAATGACAAAAAAAAATGTCAGTTTATTTTGATTTGAGTGATAACTGAGGCAGCTGAGTGTAAATTTACAGAAGTACGATCCATATGTGTTTATAATTCAGATCCAACTGCAAAAAGGACAGACCCATATCTACCATTTCATAATATGCCTGCAGAGCTGGATCTGTTCAGTTTGTATGCAGTTATGAGTATAACAAACAACATGGAATATCATCTGCTGGTACATTATGCGATGGCAGATCAAAGTTATTTGCAGCTGGACAAGACTTTTAAGTGAGTATATATGGTGGGTTTGAAAACACGATACAGTTGCAAATATTTTTCAGCAAATTCTATTCACAGTTACTCTGCTAAGTATTGAATATTTGATCCTGAATTAATAATGGAGGAAAGTCATGATCTTTCTTTAGAATTGCTGTAAAAATATACCCCCCAAAACACTATACTATGTGCACAATTTTGAAGCTGATAATCAATACATGTGGCATTACAGTAAGGTACACTGGTAATAGATTAAGAGACTGTACAAGTGGTAATACAGTAAGGTACACTGGTAACAGAGTAAGAGAATGTACAAGTGGTAATACAGTAAGGTACACTGGTAACAGAGTTTTAAGACACACTCAGACCTGCCAACCTTGACGAGTCCATCTCAGTAAGGCAGTTGATTTTTCTCCGTAAGATTGACCAGTTTTCAGTAAGGTGTAACAAAATATCAATAACTGCTATTGTAAAGCTGGAAAACGTAAGTAAAAGTTTGACGCAGCGATGATAAACTGTATGTTCAACTGAAAAGTTTGTAAAGTACGCGTAGACTTTTTTTTACCACTAGTACAGTTGCACAAACTTTAGTTCCAAATCCTATGCAACTCAATGGCTTGTTGCTATCTCTCAACTTGACGTAATTCTTGGAAATTCTTTTTCCATTTCACATGACGGCAATCATATCTCCTGCCACGAGACATACTCAGATTCGAACGTGATGTCCAATAAACGTAATTGTGTCCTTTCCAGCTTTTAGTCACAAGAATCTGAATACTCCTTTTTATTCTTCTGTGTTGATTATTAACACTTTTTTAGAAGCTTCTTTTCCCTTTTGTGTTAAACTTGCATTGTTTACTGGGCACCATTTTAAAAAAAAAAAATTCTAGAATCAACAGTTTGATCATGCAGATGCTTTGCATGAACAAATAGGTGCAGTTTAAAGCGTCTGGGGTGCTGCTGTAAAGTTAGTCTGGTTCCCTGACTAATTTTACTAATTCTAATATGAAACCCGGATCTATATTAAACAAGGATGAACCAATTATCCAGATTTTTGGGCAATGATCATTTTGCCGTTTAAGCAATCGTAAGAGTTGACAAGTCTGCACTCTGCGCAAGTGGTAATACTGTAAGGTACACTGAACTAAGTGTTTGATTTTAATGCTCATAAATAATTTACCGTGATAATGCAGCAGAACATTCTTTATCCAGATTATTCATTTATCCAAACCACATCAGTGTTCTCCGAAACTAGTCTCATTCAACCAGACCTCTCATATGGTTGAGTGCTATCTCCACCAAACTACAAAAATTAGTTTTGCTTGTGATGCCAGAATCTGGCTTTCCTGAAAACTGGATAATTATTTCATTCACTCATGTCCATAATTTCAGCCTCCGGTTCATAGTTTGTTGTACAAATAGTGACAGCTGATCAACAGTTCTGAACTTGCAAAGTAAGCATGTGGCTATTTCTAGCATCATCAATCCACTGATCAACACCCCCCCAACCCCTGTTCAATGCCAACAGCAGCTGACATGAATAGTGGAGATCTCATGCAGCCATGTGAGAGTCTGGGTGAACAATACTCTGAATCATCCAGATTTGCTATAACCTTAACACGCTTATAAAACTTCATAGCCCATAGTGGCTCAAGGATGTAGAACAGACCCAATACACTCTCCTGCATATCATGAGAGTCACTAATAGAGACAGGACCAGTAGTTAGCAAGCCAGATTCTTTAGTAATTATTATTCATATCACCAAGTGCTAGCATCAAGGAGGATGGTTCAACATAAATTTAGAATAACTCCCAAGATGCGTATCTCAAATATTTCCGAATCAACATATGTAATCAATAATCAAAGTGACAGCATGTCAGATAGGGGTCCCTGGATGATGCCCTAGGTTCTTTTCCAACCTCCAAGATCTTGGCCCATGTCATAACATAGAAACAAATTGGCAGTCCTACCATACAACCATCTATACACTTACCAGGTATGAAAGACAATTTCATATATGCAACTGGTATTGAACCAGGGTTCATCACTACCCCCCCCCCCCGAGTCATAACTTGGAAGCTATTGAACCCTCCACCATATAACCAAATATACACTACAAGGCATGAAAGGACAAAAGACAACTGACACTGTCCATGGGGTCTATCTCTACCACAGTGATTTAGCCCTTGGGTTATGCCTTGGAAACTATCAAGATCTACCTGACTCTTTATGCTTTTTGTATGGTTCTGAAATTCATTTCATTATCTTTAGCTCATACAAGGAGTCTAATGTTCACAGCACAGGGATCTCTGTGTAGCATCTTCTAGCTAATATTGAAACATTACAAGTCTAATGGCTTCATTATATTGCCAGATAATGAAAAAAAAACAATTACAAATTAAGATTATAATAAAATATGGGCAAAGTTTGGCAGAATAAAATCCCTGTCATGCTTTAAAATAATGGGGAAAAAACCCCCAGAATTTTACAACAAATACAAAATGATCTTAATTTTGGAGTCTTATTTCTTATGTTCTTGCTGTAACATCACTTTTCAGACATATTTAATGTTGTGTTTAGATGTTACTTGTTAGGAAACGTTTAGGTTATCCACTGAAGCTACAAACTGCTCATTGGGCTAATATATTCAGGGATGATTATTAAATATTCATTGGAGTTCTGAACTATGCCAAATTAATACATCAGTTCTGATGGTCGATCGGTGCATTCGAGAATCTGAAATTCATTCGGATCATTCTATTGTTCTGAACTTGAATACAACTTTTTAGGATTATTTTGGATTCAATTCATAATACTATAAGTTACTCCTAATTACAGCTCTAATAACGAAATTATTTGTTAAGTTTTACCAAACTTGTTGATTTTGCTTCTTTCTGTTAGTTTATGACCATACAGTCAAACAGTTGATAAAATCGTAAGTGTTGACACTAAAGCCTGCACAATTGATACAATACGAATGGAAACCAAGGGTGTGGTGCCAACACTTGGATAAGATATCAATGAGGGCCAGTGAATTCAAACAAATTCAACAAGAAAAAAAATATTTAGTGAAATTGAGAATTTACATAAAAATACAAACAGAAACAACTGTGTTCCTGAAAACCTGAGGATGAAGTGCAGTTTTAGAAAGGAATACACCAACTGACACATTAACATGTATTAGATAATAAATAAAAATATTACATTTTTAAAAATCAGAAATTTTTCCAAAAGTTGGATTTGGACTGAATATTACAACACCCATTTGGCAACAATGTTGGCATACATGACACGTATTTAACAAGTAATTAAAGGATCATTAATATAATAATATTTGTAATTTTCAAAATTAATTAGTCACAAATACAACTGTTTTGTAAAACAAAATAATCTTTTGAATTATTTTGTCATGAAAAATAAAAGTATGCTGTTAATACCATTAAATTCGGAACAAAATTATTGAGGAATTTCCCTACATTGTTTACTGATGGAAACTACCAAAGTACCTGTACTGTGAAAAGTACTGTGAAACATACAAACAGAAAAAAATACATCAGTAAACCAGTAATACCATGAACCTCTAATCAATACTATACCAAATTCTTGGCAAGATGGTTGTAAAATCCACAAGACTTATTTCTATTCCTTGAGAGGCATACAAACAATGTGACTCATATCATCGAAGCAAAAACTGGTAAACAACCATAAACACCTAGTGGCGGTAAGGGGAGGTAAGAGGAAGGGTTTTGGAAGAGTTTCTTACCTTCATCTCTATCGAATATATACATATACATTTCTCTGAGTGCTGCATTCAACAGGTAGTGAAGTAGCTTTCTAATGTTAATGTGTTCTGGGAATGGAGTTAAAGGAAAAAAAAGGAGGTTTTGAAAATTTATGTGATCAGCCATGCACCAGCCATGCACAAATGTTTGCAATCCAGTTCAATCATATTTTTTTTTTTTAAATTGCCATTTAGACAGTATATTAATTATTCAAATATGCTATATAAATTCATGCCAAATTTCATAGAAATTTATTATTAGTTATTGTAACTGCTAGTTTCAAGTCATCTAGTAAAGGTTTTTTAACCATGGTAAAAATAACCTGAGAGTCTGCCAATGTGCCATCTGCAGCAACTATGACTTAAAACTGGAGGACATTCTCAGTTTCAAAAAAGGCTGTATACTGAAGACAGCAAGACCCACTGAAACAAGCTGTGATTACTCATAATTAAGTTCCTAATATAAAGTAGATGGAAATATACCTGTTACTCAGAATTTTGCAACTAGAAAAAATATAATGACTTGAAGGATGAATAAATGTTCAACATACTGTTAGATTTTTGCATAAATTATTACTGTGTAAAACTAGAAAACCTTCACAGGACAGTTATTATCAGAATGACAAAACTATCGATCATTGTAAACAATAAAGATGGTATATGTCTCACTTTTGACACCAATGTTGTCATGGTGCACAATAAACACTGACATTACTAAATTGATTTTTAAATGCATGAAGTAACTGCAGTTTGGTACGTAGTATAAAATGACAAGTACTATTTCACATTCTAAATGGTGTAAAGCATCTGAATATCATGCATAATTATCAATAGAATGTATATCATTGTTATTAAAATGGAAATACAATATGAAAATATTACAATTTCCTAAAGAAATCTGCAAATTATATATTGTGTGTGTGAAATTTTGTGGCAGTGTTTTTCAGTTTTTCAAAAGTATATAACACAACACATCACATAATACATTTTTCTGCATAAGACTTGTGCTAGACTCCTCTTTTATGTGTAGTCACATGTACTATACTCTCCACTGTACAGTTAGACATGTGCTCAACCCTGCACTCTTCCACTATGGGTAGTTAGATACATGCCAGATTCTCCACTTCATTTTGTTACACATGTGCCAGACTCTCCGCTGTGAAATCAACATCACTACAATCCTTGAGCAGCTTGGGATTAATGTCAAAATAGGTCATCCCTGCACCTGCTCGACTCTCCTTAATTCCCTTCACAGGTGACCAGCTGAAAATGATCAAAGATAAAATAAATCGGCTATCTCATTTAAAATGTATATAAGTGGGCTAGACTCTAAACAGTGTGGACCAAGTACTACTGTCCCCACAATACCACAGTAAGTGTAAATCATAATTTTACATTTATATACTGTTACTGATCATAATCATAATTGGTATAGACTGTAATTAGACAAAATTTTACACAATGTTCAATCTTTGGTCCAATCTTAATTATGTGTCTATGACTATAATAAAAATATAAAGAACATGAAGGGTTTAAATTTACTCTCTCAATCTGCCTGACCTATGGTCAACTAAATAATCAGCTAGATACTAAAGTTACATGTCCATTCTGATAACTGCTGATTTTGGGCTGTCGGACAGGCATCAATTTTCAATGCTGACAGTGCGATCGTTACAAATGACTTCATCACTGATAATACCCTTCCTATTTTTCAGTTGTGATATTTACTTAATAAAGTTAAACAACTTTGTAAAGGTAACTTTCTTCAAATAATCTTGCTAAAAAATAATGGTATAACCTGCTGCAATTTTGTTATAGAGATATACAGTTAGTAGCTTTTAGCACATTTTGATACAATGGAACAACTGTCCTAATTTACAATTTGTTATAATTTACTAATCTCTCTCTCTCTCTCTCTCTCTCTCTCTCTCTCTCTCTCTCTCTCTCTCTCTCTCGTACAGTTTTGATTTGAGTTAGGATATTGTACAACACTAAAATCAGTCAAACTTGACTTCTATACAAATATGACCTTATATTATTAGATTGGTGTATATAACATACTCAGTTGTACTGATATTTTTTTACCAGAGAAAAACAATGTTTTTAATTCTCCAACTCCAAATATCTGACTATGAATGGGTTGATGCAAGCATTTATTTCATCATATACAATTTCTGCTTTGGCAGAGTAAGAAAAATCAGTTTATATTTTATCAAAACAAAACAATAAGTAAAAATAAATCAAATGATTTATAACTATTGCCTGTGTCTTTATAAATAAAGAATTGGAACCGCTTTTAAATAAGTCGACTACATTACACAAAAATAAAAAAAGGCTAAGCCAATGTGAAAAAATAAAACCAAAGAAAATAAATATATTAAAGTTCAACTTCGAAATAAAGTGTTAGATAAAGCTTACAGTTATTAGGACATGTGACTGGCAAGGCACTAATCAGGCAGGTGCAAAAACAGTACAATATACATTTCATCATTTTTAAGGCAGTATTCCAATCCTAGATTTACAGTGTCTATGGTAAATCAATAATACTTTTATTTGAAACAAAAGCCATGCATAATACAGCAATAAATCTAACAGTAATCAAAATTGATAGTACATGAAAAGAAACCAAAACAAGGCACTCTGATCTACAAGCTTTGGCTCCACAAAATACCTGCTCCTTTGTCACCTAGGAAGCCAATAGTGCAGTCAGCATCTTCGAGCATGCAGGCACTACATTCCATTAAAACTGTTCCAGCCCCTGCACGACCATTGTTAATACTTTCCTGTTGTAACCATCTTTGAGTAGCCATTAAAATAGTAATGAGTATACTACCAATAATCGGTTTCTCATTTGTGCTTATAAGAAATAAACTGAACTAATTGTCTCTTCAAAACAGATGCAGTAATTCTTCAGAAACTGAGATTTTCTGTCTAAACTGATATCAATCTTCAATCTAAATTGAATATCGATGCTTGGACTGACAGTGCTGTTACTTATTGGTATTTTCAAAGAATTTATCTGATATCTGACAGGTCTTTAACTTTCAAGTCTGTAAGGGTTATCATTTTGAACTGTTTGGAAACCAATAAAATATTAAGCTAATCCATGCCAGAAGGTGAATGCTGTGAGAACAGACCCTATTGTTTTGAGATTTTTAAGACAAAACCCAAAACTAGTGGGAAAGTAATATGCTCATTTTATATCATCTAGTTTACATATATCAATTATCAAGCCCAACTAGCCTCAATAACAAAAAAAAATTTTGTTGGGCAAGTGAAATTTCATGCAAAAAGCCCCATATTTTTAAAACCAAAAAGAAAAAAACTTTTAATTTCAATACGATTTTCCCTGCATTATCCTTGACAGACTAGTAAGTCAAAACTGGAATTACCAAAATGTGTATTACTTTGTGAGTGATGATACAACTGCATTTTCTCCTAATATATTCCCAGATCACACTAACATTAAGAAACTAAGCTCTCCTACCTCTGGAATCCAGTCCTCTGAAAAAGATGAAAGTCATCTTCTACATCTATACTTTATAGACCAAGAGCAGTAACTCTTGCATATTATCTCCCCTTGAGGAAAAAAAATGCACCTCCCATGCCTACAGGTATGTCCTTCACAGACATGGAAGTTGAGCTTGCCCACACAGTGAGTGTGAAGATTTAATGCACTCTCATCTGACAATAGAGAGAAAAACTGAGTTAATTTTAAGGCTAAGGTGGAAGAAATTTATTAGACGTTGGTGGTTTCTGAATGTCCTCCACCTCCAGCTGACAGTCAGGCCTGTAAGGTCATAGCATCAGCAGACTTAGATGAGAAGGAAGAGAATCCCTCCTTTCATCTTCTTCCGTAGTCTTCAAAATTAAAAGAAATTGCAGACCATCTTCACAACAAGACGTGTGATCCATGCAATTCAAAGGCTTTACTTTCACCGAGTAAATTACCAGTGACCTTTTCATCTCACTGGTAGAGAACTCAGTCAGATGCATTCTGTTTTCTACAATGCTTAAAAAATGTTATCATGCCATCTCAAGACTGGTACAAACATCAGAGCCATGTTGCTGACATTGGAATTGCCACTGTTAGCTTTTTATGGTAACAATCATTCCTTGATCAAGAATGATGTTTACAGGCAAAACTGAGGAAGTGAGACACAGGCTGCTCAGGAACTGTCCCTCCAACTTGCCATTCAGCCTTCACAGTTATACAAGCCCAATCAACCTTAGACCTGAAGGAGAGATGATCGGAGACAAAGAGATAAGCAATCATGTACTGCCAAATCACAGATTCAGTTTTGATACCAATCAAATGTAAGGAGGCAACAACCCAGAGGAAGCCTTATAGATGGGGCAAGAAACAGGGTTTTCATACCCCAAACCTAAGAACTCCTGTCAATGACTCACCATTTCAACTACCACAGACAGCCTACCAGTGGCACTGGACTTCTGCATTTCCACTTTCACTGGATCACCCTATTTCCACAGAATAAGTGCGCGATCCAAGTTGTTTCAGAGCTTCAGATTTCATTTATCCATTCCTTTCCTCTTTCATTTTCTCCACTAATAATGGACGTACCATCAAACTGTGAAAAGAATAAAATTATGCAGCAGGAGATCTGATTGTTACTTGTCAAGCTGGTAGTGGAGATTGTTCAAAAACCACAATTTCTGCAGTTCTACTCCAGGCTCTTCCTTGTGTGAAAGTCCAATTGAAAGCTGAGCCGACACATAGTTCTACCAAAACTCAAGAGAAGAGATGACACAATCTAACTCTCCATTAGATGGGACAAGTTTTCCATCAGTCTCAATTTGACTAATGTATACTTTTAAGTCCTTATTCACACAGCATCAGGGAAATTCCTTCAATTTGAATATCATCACACTCTTCCATTTGGTCTAAATGAGTCCTCATCGTGTTCTGGCCAACTTCATCCACAGCAGCATATTTGGGTTTCCTCAAGAAACATATGATAAGTTCTATTCTTGTCACATCTATCCCTTTTGAGTCATCAAGGTCTTTAAGTGAACTGGAGACAAATCCATTCTCCATATATACCAGCATTTTGTCTGTGTATGGAGTTGATCAACAATCTCAATTTCATAAAACTCACCCACAGTCAATAAACTTCTAAAGTCCATTTCCAACAGGAAATGAATTATAATATAAAAGAGTTTTTGCAACTCCTTGGATTACCAAATGCTGATTCTCCTCAGCTGTCTCTTCATGCACCTAATCTTTCTGGTTTAGCATTTATGCTCCAGACCTGTACCAATGTATAAAGCAGATATATTCCTGACAGACTTAATGTCCTGGCGAACTCTGTCAAGAAAGGGTCAGATCCTTCATACCAAATGGTCCTTTCACCTGTTAGTCTTTCATCAGATTTGCAACAAGATAGAATCGCAAATTGCTCACATTCCTCTACCCAGTTCCAGACCCAGAAGCCTGGGCCATTAATGCACTTTCAATCAGATGGGAGAAGTTGTGAGGCTTTGCCTACCCGCCTTCAGTCTTAGAACCAAAAATAACCTGGTAGTTGAGGGGTCAGAACTGCAAGCTGATTCTGACAGTCCCTCTCAGATGGGACTAATCCTCAGTTAATAATCTACTCAAGTGAGCAACAGAACTCCCTCAAAAATCCTGCCAAGACAAATCATCTCAAACAAATATGGTGAGACATATTTCATCCCTGTCTGGATTTGTTTCTCCTCCAAGTCTGGCTCTTGTCAGAAGAGCCTTGCAAAGGAAAAAATTTAAACATTTGTAGAGAGCTCTCACAAGCAAGAAGCCCCTCTAATTTGAAGGTTTCCAAGGGAAAGTGGCATGTATTCAGGGACTGGTGCTAAGTCAAAAACAGTGTCCCTATGAGGGCATCAATACCACAACTGGCTGACATTTTTCTCTCACTTTTTGAGGAGAAAAAATTACCATCAAAGGCTACCACTCCATGACACTGGACACTTTCAGGATCCATGGAAGAAGCATATTGGTCTTGATAAAGATCTATCGGATCTACTGGCCAATTTTGACTTGAATCAACCAAAATTTCTCACACTGTTTCCAAAGTGGAATCTTCCATTGATTCTGACATGGCTCAAATCAGATAAATTTTAACCTTTAACCAGAACCTAACTGAAATTACTATCATACAAAACAAATTTCCTGATAGCTTTAGCTTCAGTATGCAAGGTGAGTGAGTTACATGCCCTTTCAAGGGACCCACACTATCTACAGTTCAGATCATATGGTTCTGCATTCTTGGGATAGGTTGCTATCATGGATCTATCAAGGATGGCATTCCAACAAGACCCTGTCCATTCTCTTAAGCACTAAATAAATTCATCAAACACAAAAGCATCTCTAGTTAAATCTGTAAAAGAAGACATAACCCTTCAAACCATCTCACCATAGCTAAAGTGTGTAATACGTTTGATGTACTCTGAAGTCTCACAAGAACAGGATCACCCATGACAATCTCAACTCATGAGACTGAAGCAACACAATATTTCAAACTGAGACTATAAAAGCTGTTGGCTGATATGCACAGTCAACCTTCTTGAGTTTTTATCACCGGTTTTAGCGTCACAGTGACAAGATTTGAATCTGGTAGGTGCAGTGGCCATTGCACAGATGACCATCAGACCCAGTTGATGTCAGCACAACCAACTCCCCAGTACTTTCGCCATTTTCATTCTCAAAAAATTCCTGGGTATAGGAAGGATGTTCAGCAAACCTATTCTCCTAACATTAATGTTATCCAGAACATATCTGAAGGATAAGCATATTCAAAGTGGAAAGGAAATTTTTTCTATGTAAATTATTTTTTTTCTAAGAATACTTATCTGCTTATATTTCTTAACAACCCTTCCAACCTCCATGCAAATACAAGCGTTTTACCTGATGCACTGCTCAGCTTACAAATACTAGCATGAACTGAAGGTGGCAAGGTAACTGGCAAGAGTTACTGACCTTGGTCAATAGAACAGAGATGGAAAAAATTCATCTTTTTGGGAGGACTGGATTCCAGAGGTAGTGGATGATTACTTTGCCCAATGTTTATGTAATTAGCTAACTACTGGAGAAAGATAATGTACTGAAAAATGTTATATAATCCCTTTGGACACCAAACGATAGATTCTTTATAAGACATCATTAGCCTTTGGGCATCAAAATAGAACTGATTAAGATTATGAAATCATTAGCCTTTGGGCATCAAAATAGAACTGATTAAGATTATGAAATCATTAGCGTTTGGGCATCAAAACTGATTAAGATTATGAAAACATCAGCCTTTCAGCATCAAAATAGAACTGATTAAGATTATGAAAACATCAGCCTTTGGGCAACAAAATGTATTTGTCATAATGGACAACAATCACAATTAGATGTGTTCAAGGAAAATATCTAACAACAGATAAAGATTTATAACACACGCAATATGAGAGTCAGTTTAAAATCTTGTGAAAATACAAATGTAACAGTGTAAAATGATGCAGTTTGGTTTCTATAATGGTTGCAAATAAACAGCTGGTGACTTTGGCACTAAAAATGTTTTCGTTAAAAGAAGTACCTTCCTGTTAAAAAGAAAGCCTGCTTTATTCTTATCTGCATGTCTACACTAACACGAAGATAGGCATTTAAAGAGTTAAGTGCTAAAATATTGTTTAATTTTCTTCATTTAAATTTGCAATATGCAAATTAACTCACATTAACAATGAAATAGCTATAATATCCTAGCCTCGACTGACATTTGGATTGGTTGAGACTAAAAACTCATCCTCAAGTAATCAATGAAGTAATAGAATTAGTCCAAGTAATCAAGAAGCTTGTCTCTTTTATTACAAAATATAAGCATCTATATGTAAAAAACTTTTTTCTGTGTTGCACTCATCCAGTCAGAAGTTGTTTTCAAAATGGCACCCTATTCTTCAGACATTACACTTTGAAAGTTTAGAAGATATTTAAGTCATTTTTGTAAGATCTTGATATTCCTTTAAACTGAGAAAACAAAACAAGGACACTTTGATCAGTAACACTGTGTGTGAATGGTTACAAACATGAGCAAAAATACAAGAAGGCCTAAGATTATATCATCAAGCTGAGCCACCAATTGAAACATTGTTTAAAAACCTGACTGTTGATCATATTGGTGGATAAGCTACTGATAACATGGGCTCACCAAAGACATTGGAGTTTCAATCATAACCATCTGTTCCATTTAAAGACATCAACTAAGTATCCCACCAATCAAAGAGGTAGGAGTATTAAAACCAATAATACATGGAAGTTACAAGGTTTCATGCAACACTATGTCTCATTTACAAACCACATCATAATATACATCCCTTGAATATGACTTTTAAACACTTTAAGAAAAATACTTTAAGCTGATGACAAAAATATTACACTGTCACTGCCACTGCTGCCTCTGTGGGTGCCAGACAAGTAATATCTAACAAACACAATGTCTTTGCATACAATGCTAGTGTGAATTTCATAAAATATATTACAATGAACACTTCACGCCATGGTTGAAAGGAGTCTTTACCTGTCTGTTAATGGGTCATATGCCTCCACTGAGTTAAGATAGTTGGATCCATCATGTCCCCCTACAGCATATATTAAACCCCCCAGGGCTGCAAGCCCCACCCCTCCACGGCAACATGACATGCTGGAGAAGAAGCTCCACTCATCTTTCAGTGGGTCATACTTCTCACATGAGTCCAGGGGTGAATTATCATCAAAACCACCTGCATAAGTAGACAAATTTATAAAGCTATAATGGTATATTTTCTTTCTTCCACACAAAATTTGCAACCATAAAAAAGCCTATTTCTGTGTTTTATGAAAACCCTTTTTAAGTTAAAGTAAAAATATGAACAGTCATTGGCTCTTTTAAATGCTTCATAAATAAAACTGTATGACTAACTTGTTGAATGAGCTAAAAATACCACTTGCAAACTTGGACATTGACATACTTGCTCATAACTACCCATTGCAATTACTTGGTCTATAGCCACTGCAGGCTCAGGGATTGAGAATAGTTCTGAAGCAACCTTCTTCAGATCTGGCTGCAATATCAGTGTTAAAAGTATTAATGTCCCATGTTCAAGTTTTTCAGGCACACATTTTCATCAAATTCACTGTATTCAACTGAAACTTTGAAAAGAGTTGCTATGTGTTTCAAGTTTATACTAAATGGGATAGGAGTACCAGTCTCAGTAAGCAGACAGCTACAACATCTACCATTCATTAGGACTTCTGTAATCATCAAGAACCATAATATGGTTGCTGCGATGTGAAGAATCAATTTTTAAACAATAAATTTGTTAATGAAATGGAAAAAACTCTTCGCTAATGATGATGTTGGAGGCACTTACATTTTACTCTGTGATGCACTCAGACATACCTACAACATAGATCATTCCATCTAATACACAGACCCCAGCTCCTGCACGCCTCTTATTCATAACAGCTATCTGTGACCATTTGTTCACATATGGGTCATATCTCTCACACTTCTCCAGTGAAGATGTACCATCATTTCCACCTATAGCATACAGCTGACCCTAAAAAGGAAACAAAATTATATGATAATCTTTCTCTGTAAATTTACAATAATAGCAAAAAGAATGAAATAAGCGTTTCACTGTTGTGTATTGTGCTTTAGGTTCAGTTCCCTTTATACAACTTTTAACAAACTTTAACAAAATCTTAACTTTGACAATTATAGCATAGCTGTCTGACAGTGAACTATGTCTTTTGTAAATTGCTTATGTTGTTTAGACAAAACCAGTTCCAACTGGTCACCTACTGGACATGGTGTTTTCCCTAAAGCCTTTTACCATTGCAGTTCCCAATCTGTTATCATTGTAACCCATGCCATTTTAGAACCTACTGATACACTACACACCAATGCTGATTCACTTTTATGTTTCCTGTCATCATTTAAAAATTAATCGGTTAAACATTATATCATCAAATTCCAACCCCTATCACTCAAATGACACCTGTTGTTATCTCTTTATGAGCATATAGTTAGGATAATTACCAGTACTCATTCACTTGGCCTTTATATTTTGTACCAGCTTTGACACAACCACTGGTGTGCAACCTTTAATGCTGGTCTTGTCTTTGCACTGAAACATTTATATGACTGTCAGTGTGCATTATATATATTTCAGTCATTTTCATATCAAAAGTTACACACTCTATATATAGTTATTTAACTTCTATAAATTCTTAATGCTTGTTCTGACAAATGGACACATCTCCAACCCCAACCCCCAACCCCCCAACCAAATTACCTCAGCACCCAGCTACCTCACAAACCAGCATCACCAAAGGTGATTTCAATTCAAACAGTGTGAATTCACCAAAGAAAAAGCAAAATAAATGAATAACAGGTTTAAACACTAAATGAAAGATCTCATATCCTTGGGTGGTAAATTGCTGGAATGTAAATTATGCTATCCATACTGCTAAATTCTGTTTCTAATTTACTTAGTTACCAACAGGTTATATGGAGGGCATGATATCAAACAATTCACACTGCACCATTATAATCATATTTGTTCTTATAGTAGCAGCAGTAGAAATAGTAGTTATTGCTATAGGTATGATTATTATCATTATCTTTACCTCCAGAAAATGAGACTTGGGAAGTGAAAATTGCATGATACCCACAAGATGTTCATTTATTTATTTAGTATACTCTGAGCAAGAAAAAAAAAAAAAACAGTTTGATCAGCAAACTTACCGTATATACTGGCTAATAAGTTGAGTCAAACTGCAGACAACACAGATCCTTATCTGCTGAGGCATAATGCACCTGCAGATCAGGGTCTACACTGTTTGTTCTGTTGATTACTCTGAACAATGTAGAGACCCAGATCTGCCAGTACATTATGCAACAGCCAATATGGGTTTCTGCAGTTTTGCAGTTGGACTCTATAAGTGAGTATATATGGTAAGTGGAGGCTGCATATCTGAGTAGGAAAATGAGTACTTTTATCTTCCCGGAGAATGTTTATTTAAATTCATGGATTAATGACTTTAGCATTAAATCATTTTTAAAAAAATAAAGGATACTATATAAATACATATACATCTGTTATATTTAACTGATACTATTTTTTCTCACTCTCATGACGATAATACACATTTATTAAAACGTTTTATGTCACTATGCACTTACCCCAATGTTATCAAAACTTTCTGGGCAAATCAATGGAATTAAACCCAAGGAAACTCGCAACTATATTCATGTATTTTGAAAGTACTAATTCTCTGCCAAAATCTCCATTTTTACTCCCACATATTAACTGAATATTATTATACCTTCTATTTACCTGTGCACATATCACCACATTTCCCCCTAAATTGCAAGGTGGACATTCATGAATTTGATTAATTTTACACATAGAGTAACCATCTGCAAGAGGGATACTTTTTCACTGTACCAGTATGTCAGTAGTTTCTGCTATTAAGAAATGTACAGAAATCCCCTAATCTTGTTAAAATTTCATCATCAGTCAAAACATACTCAGCCTTTTCCATCAAGTTGAGAAAGAATCATTTATGTAATTCATTGCAATTTACAGCTATATTCTGAACTGCTTTCATTCATGTGGAAAAATACGGCAGCATAAGGAGACAAAGTCACAATCAGAATGTCCTCGGTCTTTTCTGCTATAACTTATGTGGTGCACTCCATCAGAGGCGAATCATGAAAGACATAAAATTAATGTGTATTCCTACAACTACTTCTGAGGTTATTTCATGACCTGATGGAAATGGTCCAGTGATGTTCCAATAAATTTAATGATATTAACAGCATGCTTTCTTTTTTCATGATGAAATAATTAAACAAATTACTATTCCTCTTTTACAAGCCAGTTGTATTTGTCACAAGTTAATTTTAAACAGTACGCATATACTTAATTTATGATCCTTTAAACACATGTTTGATAAGTGGCATGTATGTTCACAGGGTGGCCAAATGGCATGTTGTGAAAGATATTGTAGCCAAATACAACTTTGGAAATATTTCTGATTTAGGAAAAAAGTAATTTTTGAGTTATTTACTAGTGTAAATGAATGTGTTAAGTTCATGAATTCCTTGTAAGACCATGAATCATCAAGACTTTCAGTACAGCAGTTGTTTTCTGCTTGAATTTTATGCAAATTTTGAAGTCCACTAAATACTTTTTCATTTGTTGAGTAATTTTGTTATCAATTTACTAAATGCTTACTGGTTCTGTCTGATAAATACACTGCCCGGATGTTGGCATCCCAAAGTTTCCCTGCCTACCATATTTACTGTATATGTTGGGACACCATAAATTAATTTTAAAAGTAATTTTTTTTTGTGCACTGTATGTTCTGGGACACATTGTTTTTTGAGTTGTAAGTTGTGGGACACCTTTTAAATATTTCGAAAGTTACATGTCGGAAAATGCACTCCAACTAAAAATTTATTTTAAAAAATATAAAACTGTGTCCTTGAGATAAAACTCTTTAATCCACTGCAGCAGCATCTCATCAACACAACCCTTCTCCTGCACACGTACAATCCATTCTTTCGGTGCATGATTATCTTTTCAGCTTTCTCACACCATGAATAATTGTTGGAGGCAACACATCACCTGAAGCCGAAACTGCAAGGACTAAAGTCAGATTTTTTCAAATCTGCACCGGTCTTGCTAATTCTCACACTTCTGACCCCCATCTTATCGTCAGTCCATCCAGGAATGCGATCAACGTACACTAGAATTTCATCCAAGTCAATGAGCATATTGTTGGGAAAATCATCTGCTTCGCTTCTGACCTTCACGAATTCATCACATGATTTTATTTTCTACAAATCTTCTTGGCAATGCTGGCCCATCGATGTCCATGCACGAAGCACTATATTATGTCACTTTAAAAACTGTTCTATTGTTTCAATTTATTTTCAAAATTCCCATGAATACCAGTGAAAAGGAGCCAAAGTTAGCTTTCATATCTTGGCCATCTTTGTATATTCAAAAAAAAAAATTGGCACACTTAAAAGAATGTAGGTTATAGTGAGCTTCTTTTCTTGCTGAGGTGAGTACTAACAGATTAATATAATCATCTAGGTTGATTATTCCAGCATGAACAGAGCTGGAGAAATGATCTTTAACCACAAAATTTAACTTAAGTCAGTACAACATGAAATATGTGTCACCATGACCTACTTTTGGAATGTGGGTGCATAAAACTTAACGAAGAATGTACAACCAATGTACATGCATGTACAAAGTCAGTCCACTTCTCTGGGGGAAGGTGACATTAAACACACTCCAAACTACTGCCTAGGACAATGGTTCTTAACCCATGGGACACAACCCAAAACTAGGTCACCATGCTGTTTTGAGTGGGTGACCAAGATCAACCTTAATATTTTTTCCCTACCCAAGCATTTTTTTAAGCATTTGATGGGTGGTGAGACTAACACCACAAACATGATATGGATCAATACTGGCCTATTACCTATGAGGAAAGAATAGTTTAGATGTAATGAAGCTGTATAAGTGTACAATTTTATGTGTGGATACCAAAAGTAGTAGAAAAGATCTCCTGAACTTCATGAAAGTGAGTTAAATTGATATGTTTTCAAACACTGATTTATCCTTAACCATATTCTCATGCCCACACCACTATATAGTAAAAAACAAAAAAAATAATGAAAGCTACATTATGAAAATGTTCTACATTCAGAAAGTAATTACAGACTTTCTCTGACACAAAAATTCAACTGGATTTTTACATGTTTATTTTGGTGATGCATGTCTCACTCACTTACTACAGAGTAGGAATCATGAGTATAACATCTAGCTATTAGAATGCATTGGTCCTATGACACTTTTTGATTATTTTATTTATTTATTATTCATTTTAAGGTTTTTCTCTCAATTTAGAAAATTTCATAATAAACTGATTGCTCTGTTAACTGTAGTCTACAACAATTTTTGGTACTCAGATGTAAGTTTTTTTGGTACTCTGATATGAGATATGCATATGCACCCTAATCTTCACTTTCAATAAACAAGATAATGTTATAACCAGTGTTAACTTGATTATCAGCAAATATGAAACTCACCTACATGTATTTTCCACACAATTCAGCCATGACAGTATTACTATATATATGAGACACAAGTGATGTCATTCATTTAATTTGCACTTTATATGATTTCTACACACACCTCACCACAAAGGATCAAACATTTTTGTGTGATCACTTGTGTGCCCCTTACAGGTATGTTTCATTGTACAAAACTTCTTCACTGTAAAACCCTTAATCATAATACAGTTCACTGATCACATTACATTATTTTCAATAGCAGAAGTACCATTTTTACTCACATATAAGACAAGTAAAACTGCAAACAACAGAGATCCTAATCTGCCAAAGCATAATGCACCAGCAGATCAGGGTCTATTTTGTTATTCTACAGATTATTCCTAACAAACTGCATATTCCCAGATATGCCTGTGCATAATGCACTGGCAGATCTGTGTCTGTGCAGTTTGCAGTTGGACTTGACTTACAAGCAAGTATATATGGCATATGTGGCTTCACTATACTTTGTGGTAAATTAAGGTTCATATGAATTCTATTACAATGAAGGAGTGTTGTATTTTGTTTTCATTCAAACAAACCTGATTTAAGTACACTTACCTTAAGTGAGGCCACGCCCACTCCTCCCCTGGGCACATTCATTGGGGCCACATAACTCCAGGCATCAGCTGTGTAGTCATATCTCTCCAATGTGGTGAAACAAGTGTTGTCATCTAGCCCACCAACTGCATAAATAGCACCCCCTATGCAGCCTAATGCTAATCCACGCCTGTAGACATAATGCATATACTCATGTTATACACCATATATAAAAAACACAAAGCATGCTTTTGAGCTCTGAACAAAAACATCTAACAAGCTCAGGCTTAAAGTCCAAATATTTTGAAATATTTAATGGTTTCCGTTACTTTGTTTGAAAAAAAAAAGCATAAACAACAAGCGATAATCCTTTTGTGTAAAGTTTTTTTAACAAAAATAATGTGACAATAGCATGTACAAAATAGCTGTAAAGTGTACTGTATGTCCTAAGTACAAATGAGATCACGGCACAAGTATGCCCCAGAATGCCTGAAAATGACCTACCTGCAAAACTTAATAGGCCTATCTACTGTTGTGGTGGGCACAAAAAAGTTAATTATACACTTCTCTCCTCTAAAGAGAACAATTTTAGGTCTGTATGTATTGCTCACAATAATGGTGTACGGTTATCACTCTTAATAACTCAATTCACTGGAACCACAAAAGGTGTCATGCTTCATCACTGAGAGGTCCTTATACTGACGTCTGTTCCAACACAGTTGGGTCCAAATAGGCATCCAACACAAGGATTCCCTCAAAGGGATTAAGTGAAAAAAATGCCCAGTCAAGAAAAGACCATTTCTTCTTTTTAACTGCTCATTGCTGAAATCATCTTTCTGTGTGTGATTTGGATTTTTAACAAAGCATTAAAAAAATTTCAGTCATAATGCTATGATGTCTGCAGTGTGGCAGCTTATAGTGATGTCTAGCACTGGGGCATCATGCCGCAGACATTTAGAATGATGTCACACCCAGTCACATTATTCTAACACCAGGCTGACCAGTCCTAACACTAACCTCAATATGGAAGGTGATGACACCCTCTATAACCAGTTTTTGTTGATGTGTCAACAGTTCCTTGTTGAGTCACCAAGAATATAATTCCGTTTTTTGAATTCCAAATAATTTAGTAAATGTCTTTGTCCAAGAATTTCGATGAAAAAGAGTGTTTTCCAGGGTGAATAAATTATTTTAAATAAAAAACTCAATTCAAATGGCAACAACAGGAATACCTTTCGGCCTGAAGGTATATTTTACGACTGACTCAGAAACACTGAGATTGAGAATTAAACCCCTACTAAGAACACATTTCAAACCCACGTGATGGGTCATGTGGTCACCCACTACAAGTCAATTAACACATAGGCTAGAATATCCCTATCTAAGAATCAGATTCCCACACTGGAAATAAATTTAAAAATATAACTGTTTACAATAGACTAACACATGGGCTGAACATGACCTTGGTAATGACCAATCATTTTCACTCAATGTTTACAAAATCAGAACCAAGGTCAAGAACTAGGTTAGCTAAAAATATAACGTAGCAAACTATTATGTTTTAATCAGGATAAAAGAACTGAACTAAATTTACTGGGGAAAAATGTCAAATCCAGTAAAAATATCATCCTTACAATAAAATGTAATGAAACAAAAATATAATAAAGAAATTTAAAACTAACACACAAATAATTTAATTACATATACATAAAACCCACGACCTCCCACATCTGAGGAGGATGCTCTAACCACTAGGCATCAGAACGGTCTGAAATGATATAATATTTCTGAGCAATAACATGAACTTCAAATTAGTTACTGAATGTAAGATTGGCACCATTTTCATCTAGAAATAATTAAACAAAAAGACACCCCAAGTGGCCGAGTGGTCTAAAGTGCTCACCGTTACGGATCACTGCCATTTCACCTCTGTCTGCATGGGTTCGAGTCTCGGATTCGGCTCATGTGGTTATGTGAGAAAGCTTGCCAGTAGCTTCTCATGTGCCAGTGGTTCTTTCCGGGGTTTTCCCGGGTTCTTCCTCCACCATTTATACTGGCCACCATGTACAGCCTATCTTGTACTGAAAAATGGTGTTAAACTCTACAACAACAACATTAAAAAAAAAACTTTGAAGTTTTGGTTGAAATCCCAACTTAGTCTGACCATCCATTCAGAATGAGTATTGAAAACAAGATTTTCATATTTGATGCCAGACTGCCATCACCAAAGTGACCATATGGGATGGTTGGTATCACTTTCCTTTAGGTCCCTCTGGATACTACAAGAAGTCTACTAGTGAAAACCTTGTGCTGATAAGGCTTTCTAATTAAGACAATTAGCAATGACAAAATTATCAAGATGGCTGCCATGTTGGCCATACTGGATGTCAGAAGAGCACCAGTTTTATTCAGGACCAACTAACATCATAAGTTAGTCTTCTCAAGAATGCCCCATGTCCATATGACTTTCTGTTTAATTGTAGCGCTAAAATAATCTTAAAGATGGCCACTGTGATAGTCATACTGGAGGTCTGATCTGCACCTTTTTCATATGGGAGCAAATAGACATCACAGCACACTTAGAGTGAAAACCCTAGGTTGATATGACCATCCATTCTGGACGGTTTTTCAAGCTTGCCACTTTGGTTGCCATATTAGATGTCCTAGAAGCACCATTTTCATGGCAATCCTTGAAGTAGTTAACAAGTAGTGACAACAAACTTGTGATAATGGACAGACAGATAAATGATAACATACAACATACCAACCAATAAGCTCTTTTGATCTATCGCCAGTAGACTAGAAATATGACATTTAATTACATCAAATCACATTATCATTTGATCTCTTCAGCCAGGAATAAAATTAAATGAAACAAGATGATTACTCTGGAACACAAAAGACCCTTGCCAACAAATGCACATGGGGGTGGTGGCTGACATTATACAGTCTGATAATGAGGAAAATACTGTACACAAGTCTGGAAAATAGGTCATACTTTGATACGTTTACCTTACTTAGTCGCTGCAAGCACAAAGGTAATTTAAACATAGAAATGTGATTATAGTGACCTAGTTTTAATATATCAGAATTACTCACCTTGATATGCATTCACTTAATGTATGTATGTATGTATGTATGTATGTATGTATGTATGTATCTGTATGTATGTGCAATACACCTAAGAATGTGTTCCAACGTCAGTGGACACTGACAGGCTATGCATTCTGGTCAATGCTGAACTTTAAAGAGGTATGAACAAGTCAAGTATGTTGGTCCTATATGTGATTTGCACAATACCAGTTCATCCCTGTTATAGGGATGTCACTCTTCAATGATGGATTTTATGTTCCAAAGTTTGTTTGTAGAGTTTGCATTATGCACATTTTGCAAAGTATACATGACATGTCAATTTATAAAATATTTACAGTCACTGTATAGAATCTCCGTTCAGAAACAGGTGACTGTACTGCAGCTTTATCTGCCCTTTCATTACTCTTTAGACCAAAGTGACTGTCAGCCAATACCTTCAGCAAAGTAAATCAAGCATCATGGGATATTAAACTAGTCATCAAATTTAAGGTTTCTGCAGGGCTTCCAGTGCAGAAAGGGAATCTCAAGTAAAATTTATCTTTCGAGAGGTTTCAATGCAGTTCTAAGGTTTGAGTATGCCTGTAGTTTCAGAGGTGAAAATGGAGGCTTTATCTGGTAACTGGGCTCAAGATGCTGCCCTAGTGTTGCAATAGTAGCTGCAAGCCTTTCTCCATCTTTTGAATTGTCTGCATGCAAGCCAGATCAAGCCAGTGACTTGGATTTTATCAGCTTATTTACATCATAGACTGTAACTTTAAAAATTACTAGTCTGACCCAAACCTCAGGAGGAAACTGAACACACCTGGTACACAGGGAGTTTTAATTTGTTAAGATCACATACTATTGTTGGTGGGTTGTATAACCAATGTGGTGATTTGGTAACACAAAAATCTGCATTATTGACCAACCCAATTTTTGTTGCTTCTAGATGAGAATGAGTTCATATGCCAAAAGGTGGTATGAAATTTGGTTTAGAAGTCACTAATGCATGAATAGTTGGTCACTTGGAATGGTATGGTTGAGTTTTTCTCATTCTGATGCATTCACAAACCATTTTCATGCATGTAGGTGAAATACAATCCAAGGTTTAATGCTTGTAACAAAGTCTGGTATGGTTAAAGTACTTTTATTGAGGTGTATCGATATAAAAAATTTCATGAGTGTTGGTGAAAGAGGGTCCAAGATATTTCAGGTATTAAACTGTTGAAAATATAAAAGTCACTCAATCTTAAAAATTAGATAGACAGTTTTGGTATTACTTTTCCACTTTTGCTGAGATATTTGGTTTGGTTTGTTGTTTTATTGCACTGCAATACAAGTAGTGCCAAGGCAATTTGAATCAAGTCCCTTACCCAAGGACAAACCATGGTAGCCGACACATGTTGGTCTGATGGTAGGATTCAAATCTGCACCCTTTCATTTGCAAGTCTGGCAAGCTAACCAGTGAGCTATCGTGATGCCCTCACTGAGATATAATCACATAGCAATTTTCATAACTGTAGGTGAAATATGGTTAACAATATTGGGGCTGTAATAAACAAATAGCTGAAAAATAGAGAAGTCACTTAAACAAAATGCCATGCAAATTCAGTGACCTAGTTTTGGTATGACCAAAAATAGTCATACTGGAGTATACAACAGCTGTCAATATAGCACCCCTAACCCTAACCCTAACCCTATAGTCCAAAGATGAACAGTAACACTTGCTTCAGCTTCCGACACTCCAATGAACTAATGAGAGCAGCAAAGACAGCAGCTATAATACTGTACCCTACAGTCCAGATTTTGAAGACAGAAATTTTGTGTACATTTTTTAAATTAATATCTATGTGGTTTGTGTTTATGTGTGTCCACATGTGTGTGTGTGTGTGGTAATGGTATATATGACAATGCTACAAATGCTACAATGAAAATATATCTTATTTTCTTAAATTCAGATATAAATTTCAAGTATTTTTCTATAGGCTTAAATAAGTAGATAACTTCTTATCATGTTAATCCTTTCCTTGGGTCACACACACTTACTGCCCTTGAGACCAAACAACAGTTTTGAGTCTCAAAAATAAACCACCACTGTCTGCAAAGTTGCCACGTATTATGCATCCACAAACCAATTCTCAAAAGTGTATGAGATATAGGGTGTGAGACACTGACAGGGTTAAAAAATACTGAGAGGGAATAACAAAATATTGACAGGGGATAATAAAAATATTTAGAAAATAAAGAATAAAGGAACAATGAAATAAACCATCACATAACAGATAGGCAGAACACTTCACTGGCATCAGGATTATAAATTTAGTGAAGATAAAACAAAATTTGACTAATTTAAAGGGATCTATGACCAAGCCTGAGATCAGACAGCAGTACACTGTGGAGTGTTATAATGAGGGACTACTGTACAGCCTATAACAAGGAACTGTTTCTAGTAAATTTTTTTTACATCTGGGAACAAACAATAATAAAGTTTATTATAACTGGTTAACACTGTCTCAAAGTTGCCTGCATACTCTCAAATAACAAAACAAAAGGCACATTCACACAAAAAAAAACATTTCATGGCAAATCGCAAAATGTCTGGTATTAGCATGAAGCTAAGGCTGTAAGAGCATGGTGAATAATCCAACCCTAAAATCTGGTGGCTGTACTCAATCTTTACTGTTAGCACTGAAGCCAAATTATCAAATGAACAATAATAGAAGCCTGACCTCTTTGTTCCCATGGGAAGGATAGGTGTCCATTTGTTTGTTTTTGGATCAAATCTCTCCGCAGAGTTTAGATGTTCCTCCCCATCATGTCCACCAACTGCATACAGCAACCCTGCATGACACAGATGGGGTTATTGGTACTAAATTTATGGAACAAATTTATTAAATAGCACATACAATTCATTTATTAAATAACCCGTACAATTTGATTATTAAACAGCCCATACAATTCGTTTATTAAATAGCCTGCACAATTCATTAATTAAATAACCTGTACAATTCATTAATTAAATAGCCTGTACAATTCATTTATTAAATAGCCTGTACAATTCATTTATTAAATAGCCTGTACAATTCATTAATTAAATAGAATGTACAATTAATTCCTTAAACAGTCCATACAATTCATTCATTATGCAGCCTGTACAATTGATTGGGTTTCAAACTTTTTAAGCAATCATACTACATACCATGAGCAACTTGCAATAATTAAAGAGTTTCAAAAGTCACATGATCACAACTTTTGTATTCTATTTCCCACATTACAGTGAAACCTCTTGTGACCAAAATCCTATAGGGCCAAAGTAAACGTTTTGGTTTTAAGGTGTTTTTGGTTTACAGAGGTTCTCAAATTTCATCTGAAATGAGATACAGTAAATTTTGCCCTTCTAGTTATAACAAAATGTGCATAATTAATTAGTGCCAACTTTATGTTTATGTTAATTAATGATCTTGTTCTGATTTATCTTTAGCTGGAAATGGTTACACAAATTCTGTTTCAACAAATGCATTTGTACTTCACTGTAAATGTACATAATTTGATCTAATATTACTAGCCCGTAAATAGGAAAGAAAATTGTCATAAAAAATGTCAAAGGTGTGGGTCAAAAACCAGTTGATCAAGGATTATTTAGGTGTGTAGCATGAATCGGACATAGATGATTGGCAAATAAACAGTCTCATTTTATGTGCACAACCACCGGCACAATATTACAAACAAATAACTTCAAAAGCTGTCACTTCAGCAATGAATGTAAATAAGTTTACCCCTTCTTTATAGAATGGGTATGTCAGGTACAGTTATGTTTCCCACATGGCTCTAGACATTTCCATACCATTGGCCAATGTCATCAATGTCATAACCAGGATCTGACAGCTACCTGGCCACATTTTAAATAAGTTTCCAATTAATGAAGTTTTTTAATGTATAAGAATGAAATTTATGGCCAAAAATTTGTTTCAAGTTTTGTACTAATGGGTTTTTACTTTACGAAATAATTTTTATTTAAATTGAAGAAGGATAAATTCAGGACCACAATTTTTGTTTGGTTTCAATAGGATTTGGGTTAGTGAGGTTTCTTTCTGGAGAGATTTTGCTATATTAAATTGTGTACCCTTCAAAGATGCTACATATCTCCGTAACATGGCTAGTGCCCTTCACATTTTAGTGCTTGAATGCGAGAGGTCGTGGGTTTGAACTCTGGCCAAGCCATACCAAAGACTTATAAAAATGAAACTAAAAACTGCCTCGCTAGGAGCTCAGCAATAAAGAGGTTGCTGTTAGGACTGGTCTGCCTGGTGTCAGGATAATGTGACTAGGTGGGACATGATGCTATGTGTCTGCAGTATGATGCCCCAGTGCTAGATGTCACTATAAACTGCCACATCGCAGATATCATAGCAATATAACTGAATAATTGTTAAAACTACATTAAACACACACACATTTTAGTGCTGAAAATATTCATATAAGAATACTTTTTGGTGAATATTCGAATTTGAAATAGCTATTTGAATACTTATTATATCACTGATATATAAGTCCACTTTTAATGAACTGTGCAAGACAGTCCAACTTTGAGATGGCCCTTTGCAATATGTAGTGTTGCTTAGAGACCATACTACATATAGATACACAAAATGAACTCCATGAAGCCAATGACCCAATGAAAGCTAAAGGTAATCCACCCAATGCCACATGGAAATACTTTAAACTATTCCCTGCACAGAAAAATGGTAAAATGTAAACTATGTAATAATCACCAATGACACATCATTATCACTGCCAGTACTAATAACTTGCAAGGAAATCAATTCTGTCCATCTGTTTGAAACATTAAACCTAACTACACTTCACAAGAATATACTGTTACAGTTTTGTTTAATTTACACAATATTTCTTTAGCAATCAAATGAAAATAAGTGGAAGTTTTATATTTTGCACTTGATTTTCATATACAAATGCTTCATACAGATCTACAAGTTGAGACTTCTTGGTGTTTGCTATTGAGGTTGTTGTTTTATCCTAGAATTACTGTGAAAACTGCAGTCATTTTAAATTCAGATATTTATGATTTTTAAATTACTTCAATAGTAATAGCAATTTTAAACCAGGGACAGACACTCTAACAAGGAATTCTAGATAAGACCATTTATTCATTTTAACAACTGAGTAGTGCAACCATCTTTAGTATTCTTCTGATATAACAAGATTTTTCAAATTAACTTTTGCAATGGACATATTGGATATGTGCTTGGCACCATTTTCATTTAAGACCAACAAGGCATCATGTCTTCCGGTGGAAACCCCATGTTGCTATAACATTACAGGTTTTTTAAAGCAAGAAGAACAATATTTTTAAGATGGATGCCATGGTGACCATATTCGATATCTGACTGGCACCATTTCTATTTAGTAGACACCATAAGCCTTTTGGTGAAAGTACTATGTTAAAATGACCAGCCATCTAGAAGTAGTGATAAGATTTTCAAGATGGCCACTGTGAAAGTCATATTTTTAGTCATATTGGCACCATTTTCACTTATGACCAACTAGACAGTATAAGAAGTCTTTCAGTGAAAACCACATGCCCATTTATTCAGAAGAAATAATGATAACAAGATTTTCAAGACAGACACTGTGGTGGTCATACTGACATCAGATCAACTTCATTTTCATTTTTAACCAACTATACATCATAATAAATCTTTAGACATACTGCCATGTCAATATGACACCAACTATATATCGTAAGAAGTCTTTTAGACATACTGCCATGTCAATATGACACCAACTATACATCGTAAGAAGTCTTTGAGACATACTGCCATGTCAATATGACTGTCCATTCAGGAGGAGCAGTAATAACAAAATTTTTCATGCTGGCCACTTTGGCACCCATAAGAGTCATCAGACCGGTGCCATTATTATTTAAGACAAAGTAGACACCAAAATAAGTCTTCTGATGAAAACCCCATGGCATTATGACTTTCCATTCAGGAGGAGTAGTAATAATAAGGTTTTCAAGATGGCCTCTGAGGCAGCCATATTGGTCACCACATGGCATTGTTTACATTTAGGGCCAATTAGGCATCAAAAGAAGTCTTTTAATGAAAACCCCATGCTTATATGACCATCCATTCACAAGGAGTAGGGATAAGTTTTTTTCAAAATGGTCACTGTGGAAGTTACAATAAATATCAAACAGCACCATTTTCATTTAAAAGCAACAAGACCATGGGATGAATGTGTGTGTAAAGTTTCATGGCAATCCTCCAAGTAGTTAAGGAGGAGCAGGGATAACAAACTGGTACTATCAGATGGACTGATGACAGACAATGGCTGGACAACAGATGACAGACAAAAGCTATGGCCTATGACCAGTTGAGCTAAAACTCCAGACTAATAGTTAACTCATTATCCCTGCATGCCACAAGTGCATGTCATGAGGTAATACCCTAATTCTGAGCTCTGTAACATCAAAATCATTCATGATACACCAAAGCAGGCAGTATTACAGAAATGGAAAAAGACATAGTCTACAACAATACCAAATAATGTTGACTTTCAACTCGAGTCAAAAAATACAGCAGACAAGCCAATTTTTTTAGACCATAAACCAAATTTATATGGGGCTCCAAATTACCAGCTTCAGAACCAGAATCTGTGTCTGGATTTTAGATTGTTGCCATTAGATCTAAAGAACAGTTGGAAAAAAAAGGACAAGTTTGAGATCTAGAGTAAAAAGAGACTAGGATGCTATGAATTGTCAGTTAAAAAACAGAAGGATAAACGGTCCAATTTAAAGATGCCAATGGGTATCCAGGTACTCAGGTACCCACCTGCTGATAATAACCCAGGTAATAAAATAAGCCATGATGTACCTGTTGACCATATACAAGTTTTCTGCCAATGCTTGTAAAGGCAGCACTCACTTTGTTTCCAAGCTGACAATCCTTTTGATTGAGCTTCAAATACATGTATATTTTCAGTGTGAAGCTGAGGTCTGCCTCTTCCAGTAAACAACTGACCTTAATCCCATAGCTTGTTTCTCATGTGACAGCTCTTTGATTTGAGTCACAAGTTTGGTACAGTGGTAATTAACAGAGGGTGGTTATTTGATCTTGCCACACACTGACGTGTTCATTTTTGCAACCTTGAATAGATTTCACAAATTGTATGATCAAAATGTTGCTTACAAACCTCAAGCTCAGTCTCTAAATAAGCATCCTCATATGACAGTGAGGCCAGGGAACGGAGTCACATGATATTTAAGATGACTAGACCATGACAACTGAATAGACAATGATGGATGGATATCAAAACTTTTATCAGAAAATATGGATGAATTCTTGGAGTTTGTACCAGATGATATTAGGTGGTGATATTTACAAGATAATGTGAATTAAAAAAGATGTTGACTTAACTTCAGGTTTGGATGCATTTAATACAATTTCCCTTTGATCAGGTAACCAATCGTTAGGGTTGACGGTATCCAGGAAAAGTTTTCTAAAATTTTGACAGTTTTAGTACAATTTTCACCCTGCTGCAGATGCATTAGCAAAGTAGCAAATCAAAACATCTCTTAAACACTTTAGCAACTGGCAAAACGAAACTCTTGTAAAACAGATGGGTTTAGATAGAATCAGAAGCAACCCCTATCTGAGGAAGAAAATGATAAAAATCAAATGGGGATGATGAATTAAACCTGCCTTCGGACTTTCAAAGGCAGTGCAGACTTGGAAAAGCTATTCCAATCAAACCCAGCTGCAGTACAAACTTGGAAAAGCTATTCTGATCAGACCCATCTGTAATGTAACTCATATACTTTGAGTAATTATCAGCCATAATTAAAAACAGTAAGAATACTGCAAATAACATAGTTTGAAAGCAATAATTCATGAATTTTGCTAGTCATGCAATAAAGACTGTAAAATCGGAGTCAAGCAGACATGGACAAACTCAAAGTTAGATGTGTGAAAATGGGGCCAGGCATATACATGCTTTATATATATATATGAAAATAGTTTTAAGAAAATTCCATAAACAGTTTTCCTATTCATTCTCCATTTTCATTGGCTGTCACTAATTATGCAGATAAAATACTCTGAAGATTTCATGGGTATGAATGAGTTTATAATCAGGAAAAGAAATCTTTTAAATGTGTGTGTGTTTTTAACTGTCATCCACTCTCTTTTCATTTTGGAAGGACTATGTAACTTAATAAATCAGAAACATGGAAGACAAGTCTATATACAAGTCAATTATTTGTGAGAAATTCTGGCTTTTTGGCTTCTGAATCAACCCATATCGATGGTGATAATGGTAATATTTCATACTGATATCACAATGAATATTCTAATACTTGAACAGTAAATGAAGTATTTGTTTCGGCACTATCATTATTATACAATTCCAGATAAAACAGAATCACACCATGGACCCTGACTGAAAAACGTCAGATAAACTGATAAATATCAATCTTCCCATATTCATTTAGCTGGAAGATTCATGAACTGATTCTACTGAAGTTGGGCATTGCAAACACAAACTGCTACAATTTACATTGTCTCTAATTAGCCACAATAAAAGTCATTCTTGCATGTGTCATCCATAGATTGTTAACATGAATTTTTAACTGTATGCACACAATTATATGATTTATCAAATCCACAATTACCATTATGTAACAATTCACTGTTTTATTTACATACAAGCTGTAACTGTTATTTTACTGGTTTGGTGTTTTCTTTATCCATGTGTCTCCTCTCAATCATAAACTACCATATGTACTCACTTATATGTCAGGTCAAACTGTAAACAACAAAGATCCTGTTCTGCTGTCATATCATGCGGTGCCATCTATGTTGTTTGTTCTGCTGATTACTCCTAACAAACAGCACAGACCAAGATCTGCTGGCACATTATGCAACAACAGATCTGGGTCTGTGCAATTTTGCAGCTGAACTCGTCTTATATACAAGTACATACGGTACTGTACACTTTAAGCTTTTCATCTTTTACATTATACACACAGTCAGCAGGTATGGACCCCAATTTGCCATACAGCAAGGGATACATGTACATCAGAGTAATTTTTAAATCAGCCATTACTGTAAATTTTGGTTGACATAGGGAAATGTACTCATACCATCAATATTTATATATTACAAACTGCATTTGTATTTGTTCATGTCAGCCACAAAGAACTTTCTTTAGCAGAAAAAGTCTGCAGAAGCTAGAAACCAAGCTCTTCTTTCACTCATCCTCTAAAAATGTCAAATGGTTTGGTCCTTACCATTAGATGCACAGACTCCAACATGTCTTCTCTTGCTGGTCATCTCAGCAGTCATGAACCATTTATTCTTGTGGGGGTCATAGCATTCAATACTTTTGAATGGGTCTCCTGAAGCACCTCTACCTCCTACACAGAATATCACGCCTAGAAGGAGATCAAATGTAACATATGGAGAGGATGGCTGCAGTTCCCATATCACTGATGTCTAAAGCCCTTAAGTTTTTGACAGATTTCTTCAACTAATATGAAGAAAATAGTTGAACTTCAATATTTTAAATCATATGAACTAATGGATAAAACAAAAGTAGTAAAATAAAAAGTTTAACAATACTGTATTTTCCAATTTTTTGTGATAAAATATGAACACCTTTCCAATTTAATGCAGAACAGATGTGTTGTTGCAAAACTATTTCAGTTTACATGTATCATCTCTAATACCTCACATATGAAATAAGATCAAAAGCTTGATTACCTAACTGGAAAGTACATATAGTCAGCAACCCATGGACATACAGAATAATGGTGTTAGTGGTGTCTTTGTGGTAAAAAGCAATGGCATCATGAAGTATACAATACTAACACAACAACTGATCTCAAGACAATAAATCTGAGGAAGTTTTTTTTATATTGTTTATTAACGTTGCAGTGTATTTTTGACATTGGCATTGTTGTGTATGAAAAATAAAATTAAAACTGATAATAGTGTTGGTTTAAAAAGAAACCCAGTAACTGTGTGACTGGAGTAAGAATTGAAACAAGAGCAACACAGAAATGTCAGTCAATATTTTGTTTTTTTCCAGCTTCCTCTTAATGGATGAATAATTGATTGGATGTAAAAAAAAATTGTGTGTGTGTGTGTGTATGTGTGTCATTTGGATTTTTAACGTAGCTTTAACAATTTTTCGGTCATATTGCTACCATGTCTGTAG